>JADLZK010001788.1:0-178745 GCA_015847255.1 Hyparrhenia diplandra
GCCATTGCTATGGTCCGAATTCCAACCGAATAATGTTCAAACTTCAAAGCTTACATTGATATGTTTGGGTTGTCTTTGTCATTTGATTATGTGGTTACATTCTTTAGCTCTACAGTAAACAATTACGATTATTTTGAGGGTGTTTCTCCTCATGAGATGACGCCGGGGAGAAGTCACCGGAGACGAGAGAGGGAGGGGGCCGGGGTGCGGGTCCGGGAGAAAAGCATGGGAGCAGATATTGTTAGTCTTGGCGTCAAAGGAAGTAATACACCTGATAGGTTGTGGGAGACGGTGACTGACAGAGAGATCCTCATCAGGTGTACCATTCAATATAAACCTGGATTTGTAGCAGATGTTAGTTTTCTAAGTTTTCTAAGCAGTAGGTACGTATCAGGACTTCTAGCGTGGTATGCCCCCCTCGTCGACTCTCCGTGGAGAATGGACACCAGTGTAGTAGGCCATGTAGTAGGCCATCGAATTACATATAGATGGCAACAAAAGGGAGCTTTGGTTCCGCCTCCTACGGCTGGCCGGGCTGCAGCACCTATGCCCATCAACCACTTCGGCGCTCGTCGAATGGTGGCTCCTTTCATGACAGTAGGTACTGGCCCTCTTCCGTAGAGAGTTTGTCTCCCTTGTGCTGCTAGTCACTTGGAGAAATCTGGAAGGAGAGGAGCCGCAGAACCTTCGACGACGTCACCCAGACGCCCATTCCGCTGCTCATCAGAGTTCAGGCCGAGGCGGATGAGTGGTGTGGGACAGGATTTCGCCGTCTCATGCCGCTGCTTGCTGCAGTTCATTAGGCGTTTCTAGAACCGCCTAGTAGCACAATTGTTATTTGCTTAGTACACCGTTATAGCTCCGCCGTGCTACCCGACGCTCAATGTTTAAGTGTTGCCTATGGTGCCCTTTGGCAGCTCGCTTCACTATTGGTTGTGTATAAACCACCGGTGGTCGGTTTCATGGTTTGAGCCTCAAAACCACGGACGCGGGTTTGGTGGTTTGGGCCTCAAAACCATCGGTGGCAGGTTTTGTGGGTTTGGGCCTCAAAACCCGGGCAGATGTTCCGATGGATGGAATGACGGCATGTGGCGACTTCTGGGAGATTGTGTGGAGCAATGCTACAGATAAGGAGGCACAGTGGCCGTCAGATCAGAAAATATCCAAGTCCAACAATTATGCCTCTAGCTAAGTGGTTTTGGCAATTGTATCAGTCGGGGTAGCATGGTCATTGTGACCAAGACTATAAATATAGAGGATAGCCCTCCATCTTAGGTCGTTTCTTCAGTTCCCAGTTTCTATTAGAATTTCTCAGTCTGTAATTGTTTTGAGTGGAAGAGATCCAACTATTTTGTGAATCTATTTGTAGAAAGCACACCCCTCGGTATGTGCATGCTCTCTGGGTTTTTGGATCAAATCGTTTCACTTGTGTTGTGTTTTTGCTCAGAGTTTTTGGTGCTCTTGTGTTCTATTTTCACACCCTTTTTCTCCTCCCCTTCTAGTGCTCCATTCGTGATCTGTGGTTCGTTTTTCATGATTCTTGTTGATGCAATTCGTTCACGACCAAGAATCTAAGTGATTCATCAAAGAAATTTGGTTGAATCCTCTTGTGTCCACGGATTCTAGTGATTTTTATGTTTGTATTCTTGTTTTTCAGTTTCGGCACGAGATCTGAAATTCCTGATGATTTACCCTCTGAAGTAAGTTGATTTCGTGAAAATTTCATCTCCTCGGTGTCTAGATTGTCTCTGCAAATTCTGAGATTTTTTCATGATGATTTGATTGACTTTCTCATTTTTTTTTCTGGGGGTCACACCTTTCTGTTCGTGCGTTTGTTCCTTTCAGCCTGGTTCTGTCGGTCTCCTGTTTGTTGCCTGAATCAAGTAGTGCGGTGCAGACCCCGCTCTGCTGTTGCAGCTCGATTCATCCTTTTGTGCCTGTGCAGTTCAAGGCAGCGGGCGTTTATTTTCTTCAGCTTGATTTCTCTCGGTGCCGTGCAGTCCCGATTCTTATTTCTCTTCTATTCCTGTTCGCAGTCCAGCAACGTCTAGCAGGTGTCTTGTTCGTTCGGTGACAGCTTGATGCAAGCGCAGTACCTTGTCCTTTCAGCACGTACCAAGTGATTTGCTTGCACAAGATTAGGACATGTTCACTTCCCGAGGAGTGAACCCAAAAAGTGCTTATAGTGTCCGTCACATCAAATCTTTTATAACATGACATGCGACATTAAATCTAGGTAAATAAAAAAAATTACACATTTTGGCTGAAAAGTACGAGACAAATATTTTGGCCTAGTTAGTCCATGATAGGACAATAATTATCAAATACAAACGAAACGTGTTACGATGAAATTTCAACCCAAAATATTTCATCAACTAAAGACACCATTAGTTTTGATTTGTTTTGTCTTGTCTTGTCACCATCAAGCTACATTAATTCATTTGGTTTAATCTTGATAAGCTTATGTGTCGTCGGCGGTGTTCTTTTGGAATTTCTTTCGTGCTAAATTAATCCTCGGTTTATTCATTTGAGCTCCAAATTTTGATCCGTCTTTTGGGATAATTTTCTACCAATCTGAGGATTTTATCTTAGTGCTCCTGTCACAAGTTGACTTATTAGGTATTTTAGATTCAGAATCGGCTTCGTCTCGATAGGAGTTCAGTGTTTCGTTTTCGTCCATCGGTTCGAGTAGTTCGTATTTCGAGGTTTTTTTTTCTTTGCCGTGTAAGATCGTTTGAGGTGTCTCGCTGTGTTCTTAGGGAACATCCACCCAATTATTCGGATCGTGGACATCTCAGTCTTTGATTCACACCTTTGGAGGGGGAACTGGGACAATGGCCTAAATATTTTGAAAGAAAAATTTACGGCTCCCATTCACCCACCTCTAGTCGCTGTTTCGATCCTTTAACTTGGAACATACGTGGTTGCGCTTGCTACAATCAAATCAGATAAGCCTGTTCGCTTGAAGAAAAGTTGCAGCTGCAGTTACCACGCCACTACGGCACTAACCATCCCCTTTGGATTTGTTTTTGAGAATTATCGCTGCATTGCTCTTTATAATTTCTTCGAGAATTATCATCAACTAGATGCGTCATGAGTGACCTACTGACCTGCTATATATATGGACGATTAGACGCCCATTCAGTCTCGCACAGCTAGTTACTACTACAAGCCAAGAGCCAGTAAAGCAGCAGAGGAATTACTACAAGCCAAAGAGCCAGTAGAGCAGCAGAGGAAAATATCTAGACAAGAAAACAATGACGGGCAAGGAAGATCTTATGCTCCTCGGCCTTCCGGTGAGCCCGTTCGTGATCAGCGTTCGCATGGCGCTGAAACATGAAAGGAGTGAGTTACGAGTACGTCGACGAGGACGTATCCAACAAGAGTGAGCTCCTTCTCAAGTCCAACCCGGTGCACAAGAAGGTGCCCGTGCTCATCCACAACGGTAAGCCCATCTGTGAATCACTCGTCATCCTGCAGTACATCGACGAGGCCTTCGCCGGCACTGGCCCGTCCATCCTCCCAACCAACCCCTACGAGCGCGCCACCGCTCGCTTCTGGGCAGTCTACGCCGGCGACAAGGTATAAACATGCATCCACACGCGCGTTTACCACGACTCTGTTCTCTACAATCTTCGTACGTGAAACACCTTACATGTTCGCCGCTGTTCTTGGCGTGGTACGGCGTGGTGACGGCCAAGGCGGAGGAGGAGAGGGCGGAGAAGATGAAGGAGACGCTGGCTGCGATCGAGCACTTCGAAGCGGCCTTTGCCAAGTGCTCCGGCGGCAAGGGCTTCTTCGGCGGTGACTCCATCGGCTACGTCGACATCGTCCTCGGCTCCTTCTTGTTCTGGTTCGAGGCGGTGCGCAGGGTTGACGGCCTGGAGATCATTGACGCGAGCAAGACTCCGCTCTTGGCTGCGTGGGCCGAGCGGTTCGGAGAGAGCGTAGAGGCAAAGGAGGCGGTGTCGGTAGCCAAGGTGGATTTGGCCGTACAGTATATCAATAAGTATCGTGTCCCTGCCGCCACTGCGAATTAGTGGGTTAAGAATGAGTCGTGTAACCAATTAAGCAGGAAAAGGCAAATAATGGTGGGGTTGTAGCCATTGCTATGGTCCGAATTCCAACCGAATAATGTTCAAACTTCGAAGCTTACATTGATATATCTTTGGGTTGTCTTTGTCATTTAATTATGTGGTTCTTTATCTAAAAACAAAGTTGATTATGTGGTTACACATTCTTTAGCTCTGCAATAAACAAGTACGATTATTTTGAGAGTGTTTCTCCTTTTGAGATGCCGCCGGGGAGAAGTCACCAGAGACGAGAGAGGGACGGGACCGGGGCGCGGGCCCGGGAGGAAAGCGTGGGAGTAGATGTTGTTAGTCTTGGCGTCAGAGGAACAAATACACCTGATAAGTCATGGGAGACGGTGACTAACAGAGAGATCCACATCAGGTGTACGATTCAATATAAACCCGGATTTGTACCGGATATTAAGTTTTGTAACCAGTATGTACGTATCAGGACTTGTAGTGGTATGCTCCCACATTGACTCTGGAGAATGGACACCATATAGATGTGTAGTTGGCCATCGAATTATAGACGGTAATGCTCTTGCTAGAGCGTCATTGCACGATCGGACACGCGTCATGGCCTGACCCACGCGCCACGTGCGTGCTTATCTTCCTTCCTTCGCCTCTTACCCGCCACCCCGTGCCTCACTGCACATGCTTTCCCTACGCACTCTCTCCCTCTCTCCCGATGTTGCATCGAGCCGAAGCTCCGCGAGCCCCGGCCGCTGGCAAGCTTGGCGAACTCCTTAGCGGAAGCTCCCTTCACTCTCACTGCTCCGCCGAGCTTCCCTCCTTTATTGTTGGCAGAGGCACTGGGCTCCGGCCATGGCGGTAGCGGAGGGAGCCGGATGCGAGGGAGGGGCGGGATCCGCCATGGCGGTGGCGGCGGAGCGGGATCCGACGGAGCCGGTCGCGTATCCGGCGGTCGCGCACCGGTAGGCCTGTGTTCTTCTCTGCAGTGGGATCCGCCATGGCGGTAGCGGAGTTGGTATTGTGCTCTTCTCTGCAGTCAATTTTTGCTCTAAATTCTATTTTTCAATCTTTATTCTGTTTTGTGTAGGTTGACTGTCTAACATTCCATGGTGCAGCAGCAAATTGCTGGGGTAAAAGCATGGTGTTCATAGAAAGGTATTATTTTTTCTAAATGCTTTTTTTGTGAGTTTTGTTATATAATTGTCAATTGGTATGATTTTCTTTCAAAATATGAATGCTGCAATAAAATATGCTCTTATGAATGTCAAAATTTTTGTTCCGCGGGCGTTGTTCCGTACTTCCATGCTACGCGGCGGGACGAAGCGACGAGCGGAAGCCGACGGCGCATGTACACGCAGTTGCATCCCCTGCACCACTCACCAGTCACGTCACTCTGGCAAATAATCAAGGGCCAATTGTACGGCTGCCCTATTACGAAGTCCATTGCTTCGTTTGCACTGTTTTTAACTTTGCTTGTTTGCCCCTATTTTTAGTTTTCCACTTGTGCAAATGCCCCTAATAGGGGCAAACGAGCAATTAAAACAATTGCGCAAATGCCCCTAATAGGGTCAAACGAGCAATTGAAAGACTAAAAACAGGGGCAAACGAGCAAAGTTTAAAAAGCAAGGGCAAACAAGCAATTAGACTTCAGAATAGGGGCAGTTGCACAATTATTCCTATAATGAATCCGCGTGATTACGCTCTCTCTCACACACACACACACACGATGGTAGTAGCTCTCTGGCACCCACCAGTCCTTGCGGCGCCCGGGACGCACACGGGCACGTCACGCGCCGTAGTCGATACGATGAACAACGAGTATCACTACTACCGTTGATTTTTCGTGGCGTTTTTTTTTTTTTTTCCGTGATGGTTTTTGCAACCGCCACCGAGGTAGGGTCACGATAAATGGATTGATTTTCCATGGCGGTTTTTAGGGCCCCGAAAAACCGCCACCGTTAATAAATATAAAAAAAAACCCCAATCCGAAACCCTAACGGGCCCGGATGCGGCCGTCGGGCCCGTTAGGGTTTCGGTGCCGCCGCCGCCGCCGTCGGTGCCGCCACCGCCACGCCGCCAGTCCGCCGCCGCCACCCCGCTAGATCCGGTGGCGAAGATCCGGAGGCGATCGGCACCGGAGGTAGGAGGAGGCGGTCGGCGGTGGGAGGATCCGCCGCGCACCACTACCCGGGCTTGACCACTGCGGGCTCGGCCACCGGATGCTCGCGCCACGCCAGCGCCCGACGCTGAGCTCGACCACGGGTGCTCCAGCGCTGCGCGCCGCCGCGAGCTCATCGCCGATCGAGCCGGGTACCGCCGCTCGAGCCGCCGCTGGACCGCATCGCCGCGCTAGGTCGGGAGGGGAGTAGTGGCGGGCGGGAGGGAGAGAAGACCGGGTAGGCGGCGAGAGGCCGAGAGAGAGGAGTGGGGGCTCGCGGCTAAGGAGTGGGAGAGAGGCGGTGTTAGGGTTTCGAGGAGGGCTTGATTTTATATGCTCCCGGGAGTTAGTGGGCTGGGACGGCTCAATGGGCTGGGTCATTGGGCCACATCATGACATTAACCGTGGCGGTTTTCTAAATAACCGCCGTTAAAAAAATGATTTCAAACGTTGTGCAAAATCAGTTATGTAGTTGTGTATTGATTTTCATTTTTGCTTTGATTTGTAGGATTCATGTGAGAATGTCTTTGCTGTCACCCGAATTTCTTTTCTGGTTTGCTTTTTGCCCAGTCAAAATTTGTGTGAGGGTTGTCGTCTAATCACACGAATTTTGATTTACCAAAATTTGTGTGATTTGGTTAAAGAAATTGCTTGAGTGAAAAAAAGGTCAAATCACCCAAGTTTGATATAGACAGCCTCCTCGGGAGATACAAGAATATGTCAAACTGTGGGAACTCCTGCGAGAGGTCCAACTAGTGGATAATTGTGAAGATACAATTCGTCGGCGATGGACGGCGAGTGGAGAATACACCACCAAGAGTGCATATCGTATACAATTCGAAGGATGTTACAACAAGTTAAAGCTCTCACCAATTTGGAAAGCAAGAGCGGATGCCAAGTGCTGTTTCTTCGCATGGACCTTATTGCACAAGAAAATCCTCACCGCCAACAACTTGGCCAAACGGAACTGGCCAGCTAACCCTATCTCTAAGCTGTGTAACTGTGAACCAGAAACACCAAACCATTTATGCAAGGATTGTCCGCACACGCAACAAGTTTGGTCGCGACTCAGTAGCTAGTTTAACTTAATTGCACTCAGTTCAGTGGACATGACTAGCTCAATACATGCCTTTTGGCGCAAGTGTAGAGCCAAATTTGGCAAACCAGAGAGAAGGAAGATTGATGGAATCATGATATATTCATGGTGGAACATTTGGAAGAAAGGAATAGGAGAACGTTCCAACAGAAATCGTTGACACCGGATCAAGTTGCTCAGCTTTGTAAGGATGACATACTTCAATTCGATCAGGCAACAGCTCCTGCAGGCCGCGAGCAGCAGCTGGCTTCCCATGGTGGTAGCAGTTTTGTCTTTCCTTCGCCTTTGGCCCTTTTCCGAGAGCGACGGCCCGTGCGCCGTAGTAGGCCTGTTAGTGAGTCGAGTGGCGAGCTCTTAGTGGTTGTAAATAGTTGTTTTCTTTTCTTTTCTTTTTGTTCCTTTTGTCTTTATTCGTCTAATAAAAATACGGCAAACCTTTTGCCGCCTTTCTAAAAAAACGGTAACGGCACATAAATTTAGTTGTCCTCCAGCTATTTGTGTCCCACGCTTGCATTAGCTCCTACAATCCCTACCCTGCATTAAAGGTGTATTTAGTTCCCCGAAAAATTCAAAATGCAAAATCCTGAAAAATGTATAATGGTGAAGTACAAAATGCTTAATCTTTTGGGGTGTGTTTAGCTTCATCCATGCTAAAATTCCAAAAAGGCAAAAAGAGCTGCTCTTTTGGGTTTTTTGGCTCTTAAGGCCAACCATTTTGCCTAAAAATTTAGGTGATGTTTAGTTCAATTGTACAGAATAGTGGGTTAAAACCTAAAATTCTTTGGCCCAAATACAGAACTAAACAGGCCTGCCGAGGAAGCCAGCTGCCACATAGTATCATTATCAAACAATAAGGACCAGTCTGTTTGCGCGTATATCCATATTGAAACTGGAACGCATAAACGATGAGGTAGGCCGACCTGCGTCCTATATAAGCAACCAAAAAGATGCAATCGAGCTATAAGGGCAACAAAAATTGCATTTTGTTCCTCTCGTGCGCATGTGACAAAGCAACAATGAGCCAAACGATCGCTAGCTCCCCCATGACATTATCATTCACTAGTATATTGCCCGTCTTAACGCTACGGTGATATCTAAGATAACACATATTAAACAACCAAAATGATATATACACTTTGATGTAAAAATAAATAAATAAATAAACATGGTGATTACAAATGATTTGTTCATTAGTGAACTCGCTAGGGCCATTCATTTGCTTCTTGTCTTATTTGTCCTGCAAGCACATACATCTGCCTAGCTACTGGTCTTCCTTGTCCAGCAAAGGACCTGTGATGAGGTAGGCAAAAGCATTACTCTTATAATAAAGAAAAAAAGTAACTCTTCTTGAAAACCCACCTTCACCAACAAACAAAGGAATATGGAATAATGCAATAGAGCTAAAGTTACATTGTTTGCCTCCTTTATATCATCCAGACCATTAAAACTTTCTCCATGTTTGCCTCCCGATACATATTAAAAATGCATATTAATAATAATATAGCAAAACTTCATGAATTGCAAAAGGAACGATGGTCACAAATATGTGAAAAATGTCTTATCAACGGCCCTCTGTATACCTGTATTGGCATCCAACAAGCAAACTCCATCACGTCTATAGGTAAAATCAATGGATATCTGCAAATGGGATGTCATATTTATAATCCTATCGCTGCCACAGCGGTTATCTTAGTTACGTTGCATTACATTATTCCTTCGAAGTGTTTCTGCTGAAATTGTTCTCGTAGAAAAGTATTCTACAAGTTGCCAAAGCCATCTTTTACAGAATGCCGACCACAGATGCTTTCAATAGTGTACATTAAAAGAAAAATAACATTGAACTGGGTTTTAATTTTTTTTGATTACAAAACACCACTTTAATACAAATAGCATTAGTTAATTACCTTTTCACAAAGTGGCTCAAGATTGAGGTCCTCTTCAATGACTTTTCTGCAAACCTTATTTGTTGGCTTCTTAGCTTCAACCTCTTATTCTGTTTCACTTTCTATGTCCATCTTTTCATGGGATCAGCCTAGAGAGAGAGACAAACTGAAATAGGTGTCAAACTTCAATTTTTGTTTCATTCAATTCATGTGCGCACCTGAATAAAACCTCTCCATCCACATTTAGAATTTTAGATCTAAAACAGTTCCACGTTGCATTCATACTGAATAAATGACATATACGGAACTTTAGATTATAGTTTAGATCCTAAAATATATAGCTGAAGAAACAACAGACAAACAAAATCTCAAAATTAACCCTAAACCCTGATCCTGAAATCAATAAAGCATAAGCAAGGATTCACTGTACCGGGATAGACAATGCCGTTGTCATCACTGATTTGGTGGGCGTTCCCTTGGCATCAGCCCGACGGTACAAGAGTGCTCCTCACATGTGCTCTCCGCTGCCAGGCCCCTGCCGTCGCGGATCAGCGCGCGCCTGTGCCTGCGCCGCAGCCATGGATCTCGGTCGCCGCCGCCGCCGCCGCGCCTCTGG
Source organism: Hyparrhenia diplandra (assembly GCA_015847255.1). Classification (NCBI taxonomy): domain Eukaryota; kingdom Viridiplantae; phylum Streptophyta; class Magnoliopsida; order Poales; family Poaceae; genus Hyparrhenia; species Hyparrhenia diplandra. The sequence continues at coordinate 9,800 of JADLZK010001788.1, forward strand.
AACCACCACGCTGAGGTTCGCATGCAGGCACTGCCCCGTTCGCGTCGCCGCTCGCGCATCAAGGTGTCGCTGTATATTCTTGAAAGGCAGGCACGATCTGATTGAATCACATTGCATGCGCGCGAGGTGACTGTGCGAAGATGAGGGCATATGTCTATTTTTAGGAAACACATGCGCGGTGATTGCGCGACGCGCGGTGGAGCTCTCACGGGGGACGGGGAGATCGCGCGTGGTTTTTGGCTGAGGAGGAGGATGACACACTCGATCCTAGCCCTTGGTTCGTGAGTGAGCAAGAGAGAAAGATGAGGGTAAATCTGGACGGTCTATTTTGAATGATGTTATTTTTCTAGGTACAATTGGTGTGTGGACGAAGTTAAGACTCCTTAGCGGGGGACGTTTTCTATTGTGCACATAGGAAAGAAAAGTTGGTGCATTAGTAGGGTTATAGATTATAGATAGATAGATTCACCAACCCGAATGATGAGCCGTGCAACTAATCTAGCTAGTGACTGTTCGGCTTTCCAAACAAGGGCCAAAAAAAAAAAAAAAAGACGGGCAGATGCAGCACAGGGTGCCAGTGTTGAGTGAAAGTGTCATTGATCGACTTAGCACACAACACCTTCTCTCGTGGCCAACTTCCAATTCCAGCACCGCTCTGCACTCAGAGAGAGGGCAAGGAGTTCAACTTTCGTGGCATGTGTACACACGACCATCGGAACCGAATTGACCTCCTCCCATTTTGCTTTAATCTCTATACTAAGAGATTAGAGCATGAACCCTAATCTCTATATTAATCCTTCAACCCTAATCTCTATATTATGAGTTGAATCCTAATCTCTATTTTAATTTTTGTACCCTAATCTGTATATTAAGCCCCTAAACCCTAAACCCTACACACTAAATTGAACCCTAATCTCTATATTAAACCCCTAAACCCTAATCTCTATTTTAAGTCTTATATCCTAATTTCTATATTAAACCCTAAACCCTAATCTCTATATTCCCTAATCTCTATATTAAATTTTATACCCTAATCTCTCTATTTAGAGTAAAATGGAGGAGGTCCTCATATGGTGATGACCTCCCCACCCAATTTATTCCCCGACCATCTCGGCGCCCGAATGTTTGGAATCTCTTCCGCAAATCTCGAGAGGACGGACCTCAGATTTCTAGAATCTGGTCTAGAATCTGCCTTGTTTCGATGCCTCGTGATTTTTGAATCTGCTGATCCGGGATTGTAATATCTCGATCCAACTAGAAATTTGGGCGGCGTTGCCTATATGGTGTGTGGGCCATTGAGGCTGCTAGAAGTGTAATTGATTAGGCGTTCTTGAGTAATTAAAATTATTGGAACAAAATTAGGCGTTCTTGAGTAATTAAAATTATTGGAACAAATTATACGCACGTGAGTGTGTTTTTTAATATTAATCATGTTGTCTCTATCTCGATTTTATCCATCCGCAAGCATGGACAAGAGTATCATTGGTTGCCAAGGAGCCAATGCTTACATACACAAACAAGTATTATCTAAGATAACTATGGGCAATATTACGAAAGCAAAGTGAGAAATTTAACGGAGGACAACTTTTAGAATCTTAGCGGTACAGGCGGTGAACATAATCTTTTTTTCTCAAAGGTAGATCTCTTATAACCTAGTGGTTGCATCATCTATCATCTATTTCGTCCCAGATTACACAAAGAAGAACGTTAGGTAGCAAAAGTTGTTTCCATAACGTAGCAAAAAAAACAGTCTTCACATTGTTGTACACCAAAATAGTCTTCCCTTTTGTTTCCTTACTGCTAGTTGTCTTCATCCGCCATAGAGAAGAAAAATAAAGAAGCATATAAATACATATGCTAAGTAGTGTAACAAATTCTTTAAAAATAAACAATCACTAAATTAGGACATATCTCAAAATAAATCAGTGGGATCCAGGTGTGACATGGCATATGGAGAATCAGTCGGTAGTTCAACGACCCTAGGTGTAGTAGTACTGCTACTGCTTCTCTGAATGCTTCGAAAAATGCAACTTTATTATTCTTAGCTTTAGTTTAGTGGATAGTATTAATTCGTTTGTCTCGTAGTAACTTTAATTATAGTATATTAAATATAAGTTGGAAATATTATAAAATTAATTCATTGCATCCATAACATAATTCTATTTTGTTTTACAAATATGTTTGCACAATTTAGTGAATGATCACAAAAACAGAGTAATTCACTTTAGGCTCACATACTTCATCTCAGTAGAAACATTTAATTAAAAATGAAGAATCAACGTCAGCCTGAAGCTCTCATTCTTGGCTAGCCAAGTAATAAAAAACTGACGTCACATGGAAGTCTTGTTCTCAAGAAGCTGCCTCAGATAGGGGTAATAAATCAGATAGCTCGGTTGGTAATAAATTCACCGGGATTTACCACGGTAGAATCACGTTAAGTGTACCGCCGTCTCCCGTGCACTAGAAGCTAGAGGCTTCTATTACGCGTGTGTGGCGCGTGCGGTGTGAGTGTGGTGTGGGTGTGGGTATGTCGGTTGTTGTATTAAAAAAAAAAAAAAATAGGGGTAATAAATTACCACTTCACAACAACTTATTACTTACTATGTCTTATTAAACTGACTTTGATAGCACAACTTCGTCAATTTTTTTATTTCCTTTTCTTTATTTCCAAAAGAAAGGACAAAGCCAAGCATGAAAAGCTCCAAGTTTATCTGCTACAAGGTCTACATTTCTGAAAGCTGCAATCCTACAGCTATTGACACAAATATTTCCCAGCTATAAGTTTGGAGGCCTACAGCAGTGTGCATTTGCAACTATAAACCTCGTATTGCACTAAGGAGCACACCCTCGAATTCTTGTCAATGATGATCTGTCCTTGCATTCTTTGGGTCAAGACTCAATGATACCGTTTGGCTTATTAAGGTCGTGGAGGCAAGTTGCCGAACACCTGGGGGCAGGAAGAAGGCTCACCATGGATGGAAACTACCTGGGCCACGATGACGCCAAATTGGCGTGCAAAACAGAGTAAATAGGAGAGAGATACACTACGGACGGAGCTGGAACAAGAGGTGACGAAGAAATCCGGCGCTTGAGCATGCACGTACTACTCCTTTGGCTGCTAGCCTTCTTGCTTGCTGCTTGCTTCCTACCTCTTGCTTGCAACAACGTACGTGCATGGCAACAGCAGCTTGGCGACTATCGTGCACCAGCCTACCAGCGCATCTAACCAATGTAGCACGGCGGTCGGCTTGCATGGCCGTTCGGTCAAACAGAGCAAGCGAGAGAGAAAGAGAGAAAGGATGGGCTCCGGCGTGAGCGGCAGCGCGGGGCGGGTGAGGGCGCCACGGCCCCGCCCCTGCTCGTGGCGCGGCAGTTCGGCGGCACAGGGCCAACGGCCACCCAGTACGGAAGAGCAGGGACGGTGCGCGGCCCCGGGCGTGCTCGCCCTCCGACGCGGTGGATGCGGGCACAGCCTGTACATCTGCCCCGGTGGTTGCTGTTGCCGTCCACGGCACTGCGATATTGGCGGCCGCCAGGGCTTTTCGGCGCGGCCGTCGGTCTGCGTAGCGAGCAGGATGCGGCGATGCGGCGCGAGGGTACCGGAGAAAAACACGCCTCTACTTCTGCCCGGGTCTTCCCGACGCTTCGAGGTTGCCCTGGACCGGCCATTGATCCTGCCACGTTGAGTTGCCTGGTGCCGTTGGATTCAAATTGGATGCTTGAGTTAGAAGCAGGTGACGTGGCCCAATGGTTGGGCCTCTTTTGTTGCATAAATCGTTTATAGAGAGAAGAGATGAGCCCATACTTCTGGATATGTATGTATGTACTGGGCTGGGTTAAGATTTCATCGGTCCTGCTTGAGGTCACCATTTCTTTCGTATTATAAGCGCCCAGCGGAAAGCAGAGAGCTTCAGAGGCTTTGTGTTTCCTATTTGGGCTGGGCCTCGCTGTGAGTGCATGCTGCCGGTACCTTTCGGTTTCTAGGAAACTGGCCTGAGGGCCAAGCCGAAAGCAGCACAGGAGCTTCACAGCCTTTTGTGTTTCCTCTTTGGGTTTGGGTCTGTCTGAGATCTGTGAATTGAGTGTCGGCCCCCGTGATGGACACGACAGCCCACGCTGGAACTTGACAACCATGATTGTGTGCAAGTAAAGGCCGTCTCCAATGGTTACTATCTACGAAAGTGACATGACAAGAAAAAAAGTAAGAGAGAAAATAGTCACTAGCTACATGCAAATAACTAGACTATTTCACGTAGCTCAAGAACATGTGAGGAGAGTATGTGGGTCCAATAATATAAAATAGTCTTTATTGTTGTCTCTCACCTCCACATCGTATTTAACTACATAGCTAAGACTATCTATTACTATTGCGGACGCCCTAATAGTTTTGGTTAGCATCGGGAGGTAGCAGAACTTCTCAGTTTGGTCTTAGAAGTCGTTTATGACAAGAATACCTGTCTCCAAAACATAACTTTAACCATTTGTATTATAAAAATATTTATGAAAATATGATATATGTATACTTTTTATCAAAGTATGTTGTAAGACAAATCTATCTATTCATATAATTTTTACATTTACAAACTCAAAAACTTAAAAGTTATTGATGATTTATATTTTCAATGTTTGACCTAAACCTTATCAAAAACCACTTCTAATACTAAACCGGGGAATAATAATCCTCTCATGCATGGTTGTCAGCCTCTGCGGTCTGAATCCATGAGACTGGTATTATTGCTGGCAATTAATTGGGTGGGTAGCAAAATGTTGTTATCGGCCAGCTGCAGGTCACAGCAGACAGTGTGTGGAGCGCGACTAGTGCTGTGTCTGCAACCGTGCTCTCTCTCTCTCTCTCCCTCCAGCTGATTGCCTGCTTGCAAGCTGTACGTTCTGGATCGCGTTGGCATCTCCTAAACGTAATTCTTGGTATACCATTGGAGCAGAGATGTAGAAATGATGCTCGTGCATAATTCTACAATTTAATTATATATATCGTACGGTAAATTCTCATTTTTCTCACGCTTGCTCTCTTACTCTTAGTCTTATTGAATGAAGATCAATTGACGCTGGAGTACAGTACTAATGTTGCGAGGTCAGCGAAGGTAGAGGATTGTTTCTTCTATGACTAAACTGAAGACATAAGCGATTGGTACGTGTTCTGCATAGCTGACTGAAGCTGAGAATGTGTGTGTGGGTGTCATGGTAGAAGACGGCTCGCCGGCGAAAAGAAATTGGGCATGCGATGCCACATATGGTTGGCTAGGCCTGTAGAATGACCAGCACACTCGTCGTGATCTCTTCTGTGTCACGGACACGCGAGTGGCACCCCTGGACTTTGGTGATCAGTCCAAGGACACAGTGAGATAGATGGATGGAGACACGACAGTGAGATCAACAAGGACGTTGTGAACAAGACAGACCGACGACAGCGGAAAGCAATCATGGAGTCAGGGCAATGGTGGTTGTTGTTCGCGCTGCATGCACATCAACAAGGTCGCCATGTCTTGATTGTTGTTGGGGCCACGACCACGACCACACTTACTGCGAATTCATGATTACTAGTATACTGTCCGTGGGTCGCCACGGTTTCATTTAAGAAATACACATAACAACATCCAACGATAAGATTTTTTTTCAAAGTGCTTGTCCATAGTGCATAACAACATCCAACAATAAAAAATGCACTTAACAATATCCAAGGAATGTAATAACAACATTCATGCATAACAAAACATAAAAAACATGTCTCACAAAACATTTAGATCTCTGCTTGGTTTGCGAATTCATGATTATATAAATATATATATCCCTGTTTGGTTTGTGCGGTAAAATTTACTGCACAATGTAACAACATTCGTCTTATTTGGCAAAAAGTGTCGAATCATTGACTAATTGCTCTTGATAGTTTCATCTCGTGAATTTCACTTAATATGTTTTTATAGATAATGGATAATACAATCCGGCCTCTACATCCATACATGTATAGCGTACCAATTATTACAAAGTTCGAGAAGCACAATGTCTTTAAAAACGACATAAGCATTATAACAAACGAAAAAAGATGTTTCCACCCTCTATTTGAAATTTCTAAAGCAACCATCTCTAAACGCTTGCTCAAACACACGAGGGCTTCTTTTTTTGTTTGCTCATGACGCTATATATTTGGGCCCGTGAACGAAGCCGATAAGCTCCCCGAAAATAACCCGCATAATAGAGTTAGATTTCAATTTTTTTAAAAATCATGTCATTACGACACCTCCGGATGGCCCGAGAAAAGAGCAGCCACACCAACCCAAATCGGAGGCTTAGTGCGATATATTCGATTTCTAAGCCATGTACCAAACATATGGTTAATAGAAACAGGTTGTGTTAGATTAGTAGCATAGAAAATAATCCTCCAAATTATTTTAGCAAACGGGCGGTCAAAAAAGAGATGTTGGATAGTCTCCTTCAAATTACAACATTCACATTTCTGACTCCCCTTCCAATTTTTCCTAGCAAGATTGTCTTTTGTCAAAAAAGCGACACCTTTTTGGACAAACCGTAGAATTTTTTTTTTATTTTTAGAGGTATTTTCCATTTCCAGATCCTCCTATGATGGAAGGGTGGATTTGTATCTATGGAATCAAGATACATAGTCCGGACAGAGAAAACTCGGACTTAGTTAATAGCCTTTTAAAGTGGTCTTTTCCATCCACCGAGCCACATTGGAGGTCTCAGTGCTACAAGGCTAAGCCAATCCAACGGGTTATTATTCACCAAAGATCTCCTAAAAGAAATATTGAGAGGGTCGGAGGACATAAATTTCAAAAATGTTGCATGTTTACCCCTAGCTATATTATATAAGCTTGGGTATCTGAGTTTGAGAGGCTTATCACCTAACCAAGTATCATCCCAAAACTTTGTACTGGTTCCATCTTTAATCAGAAAACAGCCTTTAACAAGTACCTCATCTTTAATATGCATGAGGCCTCTCCAAAAATGAGAGTCATTTGGTTTGGCTGATATTTGGGTTAGGGTCTTGGAATGCAAATATTTATTCCTTAGCAAGGATTGCCAAGTGTCGTCGGTGTTTATAAGATTAACAATCCATTTGGCCAATAAACATTTGTTATGTATCTGCAAATCAAGAATTTCAAGACCACCTTGATCCTTGGGGCGACATAGAATATCCCACTTAGCAAGTTTATATTTGTGTCTATCTGTAGATCCTTGCCAGAAGAATCTTGATCTGAATTTATCAAGACTCTTGAGGACTCCTTTTGAAATCTCAAAAAAGGACATCATGAACATTGGGAGACTGCTTAAGACTGAATTAAGTAAGACAAGTCTCCCCCCATAGGATAAGTACTTAGCTTTCCAGCAAGATAGTTTTTGTTCAAAGCGTTCTTCTACCTTTCTCCATTCGAATTCGGGAGTTGTCTATGGTGCATAGGGATGCCTAAATACCTAAAAGGATAGGTCCCCAGATTCTGACCAAAGAGAGTTGTATAATAATGTTCCATCTCTTTGGCATCACTATAACAGAAGATTTCGCTTTTGTGAAAATTGATCTTGAGCCTCGAGAGTTGTTCAAAAGCGCAGAGCAAAAGTTTTAAATTTTTTGCTTGCTCGGGGTCATGATCTAAAAAGATAATGGTATCATCTGCATATTGTAAAATTGATAAACCATCATTGATCAGGTGTGGAATAACCCCTCTTATTTGTCCATCGGCTTTTGCTCTATTAATAAGGAGAGCTAGCATGTCAGCAATAACGATGTTAAACAAGATAGGTGACAAAGGATCTCCTTGTCTAAGGCCCCGTTTGGTCTGGAAGTAGTGGCCAATGTCGTCATTGACTTTAACCCCTACACTCCCCCCTGTGACCATGTTTTGGACCCATCTACACCATTTGGGGAGAACCCCTTCATGCGAAGAGTTTCTTTGTAGGAAGGACCATTTGACCTTGTCATAGGCCTTTTCAAAATCAATTTTGAAAATGACACCATTCCTTTTCTTGGTATGTAATTCATGGATAGTTTAGGTGTAAAATAACTACTCCTTCCATGATATTCCTTCCGGCATGAATGCGATCCCGAGTAGGGATCGACAACCTGTCTTAGCTACTTTATTCAGTCTGTTAGTTGCCACTTTTGTGAAAATTTTGAAACTAACATTAAGGACGCAAATCGGCCTATATTGCTGAATAGTAGAAGCATTCTGAGTTTTAGGAATAAGAGAGATTATTCCAAAATTTAGACTAAAGAGGTCTAGATTCTCATTGTGGAATTCATAGAACATGGACATGAGGTCGTCTTTGATAATCTCCCAAAAGACCGAGATAGAATTCGGCAGGAAAATCATCCGGTCCCGGAGCTTTATTGTGTTCCATTTGAAAAATGGCTTCCTTCACTTCAGAAACAGTGAAATCAGCGGTGAGGATATCATTTTCCTCAAGGGTAACTTGTGGAATATCAGTAATTTGATCTTCCAACAGAGTTACTTCGGTCTGCTCCGGTGGACCAAAGAGATTTTTATAATAATTTGTAATGTGGCTTTTAAGGCTGTCGTCACCAATAACAACACCTTGATCATTTTCAAGTCTATAGATTTGTTGTTTTCGATGTTTTCCATTAGCCACTAAGTGAAAGAACCTAGTGTTAGCATCACCCTCTAATAGGGTTTTAACCTTGGCTCTCTCATACCATTTTAATTCCTCCTCTCTCAACAGAGAAACTAAACGTTCTTTAAGGAAATGCTTAAAATTGATCTCTTGATCAGAAAGACAAGTAGTCTCAGCTTTTTTATCCAGCTCATGTAAAAGGGCTAGAAGATTTTTCTTCTCTTTCTTATAAGTTCCTGCAGTATTTGCAGCCCACCCTCTAAGATATTATCTTAGTTTATGAATTTTGGCTTGCCATTGTTCTATGGGGTTGGTACCGGAGGTTTCAGATTGCCAAACATTTGCAACCATGTCATAAAAACCCTCCCTAATTAACCAGCCCCTTTCAAACCGGAAGGGTCTAATCCTGGTCTAATGGGTCGAGGCACCAGTATTGATAACTAGGGGAGTATGGTCGGAGATGTTCCAATCTCTAGACTCCACCACAGTTAGAGGGAATTGAAACTCCCAATCCGTACTGACTAAGACTCTATCAAGCTTTTCAAAGGTAGGATTATCACCAGGGCCGGCCCATGTGTATTGGCAGCCTGACATGGCGATTTCTCTAAGGTCAAGAGAATCAATGACCGCATTAAAAAGGTCCGGCCATTTAGGGTCAAAAATCCTGGTGCTTTTGTCGTTAGGGCTTCGCATAATATTAAAATCCCCTCCAATAAGATACGGTAAGATCTCTTTGGAGCAAGTATTAGCTAGCTCTGCAAGAAAAGCACTTTTGTTTTGATATTGTGTTGGTCCATAGATAGAATAAAGGACAAACTTGAAGTCATTTGCTTTATAACGCAAGGTGAATTTCACAAAGAAATCTCCCTCGTCAATGGCTCCAATATCAAAAACTGACATGTCAACTCCCTATAGAATACCCCCTGATCTACCATGAGGAGCCATAGCGTGCCAAAGGAAATCACACCCTCCACACAGATTTTTAAGAAAGTGATCAGGGAAGGAGTCTCTACCAGTTTCAGAAAGAGCAATAAAATTTAGTTGCTCTTCCTTAACAAGTTCAGCCAAAAATCTATGTTTAGCCAAGTTAGCAAGACCTCTGCTATTCCAGAAGACTCCTTTCATTTTAAACTAATTTTGGATGGAGTTTTAGGCTTTTTAGGGAAGTTGGATTTTTTATATTTTTTCCAACGCCGGACAGGAGACAAATCTATAATATGATCATTCTCCATTGTAACATCCCAAAATGGCCAAGTGGGCCCAATTCACGGAATGGGCCGACGGTATCAGAAGGCTGGGCGTGGGCCGGAACACCGTAGGGGTTTTTCTTGTACATCCGGACTCGATCCGTAGCGGACCGGTACTGTAGTTCTCGGCACCGTAGCAGTCCGTTATCGTTCACCGAAACGGGCCGAGGCTAGTTTCGAAGTTATGTAGAGCGGGGACTGTTCACCGGGTACTGTAGCGTCGCGTGGCAATCGTAGCAACCAGATGTTTAGTACCATACCGTGAATCACGGGAGCTCGGACCAACTTAAATACCGGGGCGGGGACGCCGTAGTAACCTTCGGTTAACCGTTTTGAACGAAGCGAGGACGAAAGTTCAAGCGGGTTGCTACGCAGGTGGGACCACTCCTCGGTAGAGTGGGCCTGGGCCGTGCGCCGGGACTGGATGTTACATTTGGTATTCAGAGCCAACTCTCGAGGTTTTACGGGCCGTGGAGGATCAGATGTACGGGCATAATGCGCATGCATATGCGTGGACCTAATGACAGGACACGATATGACATGGCATATAGATGCGATATGACATGGCATATAGATGCGCCGGCTCTGAACACATGGACGTGGCCAAGAGAGGAGGATCCTGGTCAGATGCCCTGAATAGGGTAAGTCGGTCTGGCATTCGACGGGGACGTCGAATCCTTAGGAGGGGTGTTTGTAACATCCCAAAATGGCCAAGTGGGCCCAATTCACGGAATGGGCCGACGGTATCGTAGGCTGAGGCGTGGGCGGAACATCGTAGCGGGGTTACTTGTACATGTCCGACTCGGGAATCTTGAGCGGCCCGGTCTCGTAGTTCTCGCACCTGTAGCATCCGACCGGCATCGTAGCGCGGGGACCGTTCAGAATAATCGTAGTGTCGCCAAACATTTGTAGCACCGGATGTTTAGTACCCTACCGTGAATCTGGGAGCTCCAGACCAACTTAAATACCAGGGCCAGAGACGCGTAGTAACCTTCGGTTAACCGTTTTGAACGAAGCGAGGACGAAAGTTCAAGCGGGTTGCTACGCAGGTGGGACCACTCCTCGGTAGAGTGGGCCTAGGCCGTGCGCCGGGACTGGATGTTACATCCACAACCAGCAAGTTCCCATTAAAATTCCCACATACGTGGTCGAGAACTGCATCGAGGCGTTCTTCCCGTTCATCATCACTAGCAAAGTTATTACTTCTAGAATTGGAGCTCTTCAAATTTGCACTAAGAACCAGTCTATCAACCTCTAGATTTTTAATAGCAATAACACCAGAGGAAGTAAGGTCGATGCCTACCCTACCAAGTTTTGAAAATATAGCAGAATCAGAAAAGCTAGAGAAATATGTACCTGCAAATTCGAGGTTCTTTTTCATTGCCATCCGCTCGGTCTTGCATAGGATATGCTCGTCCGCCCTTAGTGCATTTCTTTGGCTCCGACGAAGCTGTGGAGTTGGGTTAACCGCCTCGGCCCCAACCATAGCAAGGTCGGTACCCAGGGTAACCTCAGGCAACCGCTCTACTACAGCCCCAGTGTCCACCACAAACGCCGAGAGCCCAACGGCCTCCTGCCCAACAATGGCAGAAGTGGCCACTAGCTGCCCACCACCGACCCCATCTGACGCCGAGGGAAGCACAGCCGGCTGCTCATCGACCCTGGCTTTTGTCGCCGAGGGAAGCACAGCCAGCTGCTCATCGACCATGACGCTTGCCGTCGAGGGAAGCACAACCAGCTGCTCATCAACCCCATCGTTAGTCGCCGAGGGAAGCACAGCCAGCTGCTCATCGACCACGACGTGTGTCGCCGAGGGAAGCACAACCGGCTGCTCATCGACCCCGACTTTTGTCGCCGAGGGAAGCACAGCCAGCTGGTCATCGACCATGACGTTTGTTGTTGAGGGAAGCACAGTCAGCTGCTCATCAACCCCGACGTCAGTCGTCAATGGAAGCACAGCCAGCTGCTCATCGACCACGACGTGTGTCGCCGAGGGAAGCACAGCCGGCTGCTCATCGACCACGACTTTTGTCGCCGAGGGAAGCACAGCCAGCTGCTCATCAACCCCGACGTCAGTCGTCAAGGGAAGCACAGCCAGCTGCTCATCGACCACAACGTATGACGCCTGTTTCCGCGAGAAAAAAGATCTCAAGAGGGGAGATCTCTCTGTGCGGGATAAAAAAAAATGCGCGGGCGTGCCAGTGTACTAAAGTACACAAACGAAATAAAGAGAGGGAACACAAACTTTATTCATATTTAAGGAAAATACAAATATATGTTCCCAAGTACATGTGCGCTCCATGGGTAGCCTGTTGGTGGCAATCTGACATAGGCGATGTGGTCTTCATGGTTCCTAGGGCCTCGGAAAGCTCCTAGTTAATTACCCCCGTGAGTCAAGCTCACAGAGTACCTCCGATTAAGCTGCGTTGGTCGTCGTCGTCGGTCTTCGCTTCACTTCTCCATGCATGTGTGTTGGTGTAGATATGGATGGCGTCGGCGTGTCCATGGCCTCGTCGGTCCATGAGCCGGTAGAACGTGGCTAGAGTATTAGCCACGCCGCCGTGTCGTTCGCCTCGTCGGTGCCGAAGCGACACATGAGTTGTAGTGGTTGTAGCACTTGCATGGTTGATGTAGCTTGGACTGATTTGGACTTCCTCGGCAACGTCGTCGTAGTACGCCGTGGAACTTGATCATGTGGTGTGGTTGAAGTTGTAGTAGTTGATGAAGACTTGTACTCGCTACGTCATGTGCCTCGTCGGCGTGGGCTGGCGCGTGGTGGTGTAGTAGTAGATGAAGTAGGCAGGCAGATGTGCATGGCGATCGCCTGAACAACTTCACCTGATGCACATAAAATACACAAAAGATAAAATTATATAAATAGGGCTCAATTGATAGCCGAGCTCCTGATGATTTGATGAATTGTGGTTTGCTCTGTGAGGCAAACAGAACGCACGCACGTACACACACTAAGGTGTATACATGTATACATGCGACTTGCTTAATGGTTGCAAGTGTCATCCCCGCTTGTTGGCATGCGGTATATGAGCATGCAGGTGCAAGCACACATGCACCTACGTGAGCACCTCGTCGTTGATCTCGACACTCTCGTGGTCGATCAGCCGCGGCTTGGCGGGTGTGTTGGGTCATCTGACCTCGCATCTCGAGTGCGACAACGGCGTGGCGTTGGTGTAGGTGTAGGTGTGGAGCCATCGTTGACGGCGTCCTAGTTCGCGTTCGTCGTGTGGCGGTGTCATCGATGGTGCAGACGTCGGGGTAGATGGAGCCGTCGTCGATGGCTTCCAGGCTCGCCTCCGTCGTGTGGCGGTGTCATCGATGGTGTAGACGCCGTCGTCTTTTCCATGTCTCCTGCATATTAGATAGAATACAGGATCTGGGTATGTTAGTTAATCTTATGCCGCCGTTCATTGTGGCTGGCATGCTTCATTGTATAGGAGGAGCAGCTCCTGTCCTCGTTACGGCATGTCCGGCCAGCTGCGCCTGGCCGGCCTCGCCTGGTGACGTTGCTGGTGTTGATGTGGAGTCATCATTGACGGCGTCCGGGCTCGCTTCCACTGCAGATGTGTGAATGGCGCAGATATGGTTGTGGGCGTCAATGAAGACCGCCTCCATACTCCTGGTGTGTGCAACACATTAGCCTCAGCCTCGGTGCATGTTGCGGCTGCCTGCTTGCTAATGCAGCGCTGGCCGACGTGCTGTTAGTAATCGGTGACGTGGCGCCGTGCTAGTGTCAGCTCCGGCGGGCGGCTCCATGGTGATCAATACGGGCTGTTCCTGCATCCAAGTAGGAAGGAACCAAGAAAAATAGAAACTAAGATATATACGTATACTCACCATGGGAAATACGCATGCCCTTGTACTCCATGCATATGGCCGTCACGTCCAGGACCTAGCGCATGCAGGGGCGATGCAGATAACCGCCGACTCGACGACGTGCATTCGGCTGCCTCGTCGTTGTCGAATGCGATGGCCTGCTCGTCGATGGATATTGGCCGGCGGCGACGTAGTAGCTTGGCGCAGCCGGGGCGTGCGCACGACTGCGCTCCCTTTGTACGTGCGGCCTGCCGATGTGATTATCCTGACCGGGCGTTAGCGTTGACGTCAACATGCTGGCCGGCCAGCGCTAGCGCACGACCGTATCCGGTGATCCACGTCAAGTCTCGATCTGGATGGATGGCGCCGTGATGGCGGCTGCCCTTGCTGTGATCCAATCGGCCATGCCGTCGAAGGCGGCATGGTTAATCTGCCAACCTTCTGTCACGGCCATGTATGCTACGTCGGAACTGCTGCCTTTCACGATGGCTACCTTCGATCTCTGGCTGGCCTAACATGCAGAGATGTGGTCGATGGCGCTAGTAGACTGGCCGCCGGCGTATTCTCGCTATTCGGCGTCGCGGGCTGTCGACCAAGCCAACGCCTTTGGGCCCTCTCCTTCATTACGCCAGGGCTGTCGCACCTCCGGTCTTCAGATACATGGCGCCGTTGCCGGCGGCTGCCTCCCATTGCTTGGAGCAGTACCCTGTGTAGATGGAACAGGCTGCCTCCTTCGTGGCGCCGGTGCCTCCCTCTTGATGTGAGGATGGCCTGGCTTGACTTGTGCACAGCCTGACGGCGCGTGCATCCAGAGTCCAGCCCCCATGTGGAGTCCAGGGGCTCGTTTATATAGGCCACAACTAGGGTACAGGAGGGGCTCTCCGCTGCACCCAGGCGCCGCCAGGAGGTTGTTACGGGGCTGGCCGAGATATCAGGAATCGATTCACAAGATAAGTACGTACGTCCTTATCTGGCTGCTGTTGCAAAATATCCAAGCCATACTTGATCGACTTGTTTCCTGGCTGAATAATGGGCCTAAACTAATCAAGCCCAAGTTCACGTTATCAACCGTACATAAGTACATGACTCCACATGTTTGAAAAGGTTTATCTCATATTGGCGCACATGCGTACGTATAGGTGCAGCCATACACACACTAGCTTGTCATAAGCACATACAATGTATGTATATATATCTATAACTTGGAGTATATACATATATGCACTCCTCTCCTTATAGCTGCTAAACGCCATGCGTATACTGGCTGTCAGCTCGACCATTGATCTTGAGGATACGATATACGTACCCAAAGCCAATACATAATTATTAGCTTTGCTTCTCTTATCTCATACAAACATATATGGCATACCATTGAGTACAAAATATTTCTTGATAGCACATATTAATGTATATGCACATGTGAGAGAAAAGTTTGTACAAAATCTCGTCAAACAAATGCCCCCACCAAGTTGAGTTTGAATTGCGGAGCAAATTCGAGCTCGGCTTGGTGAAGATACAATTATTTTTGGCGAGATGGCGCAATGGAAATGCGTCCTTTTTGGACATGTACGTGTCAATGTGTCATACATGTTTATAATTAGCTGGCTTTTCTAGCTCATCAGACTAGTGTGCATATATATGATGCCACCATATGAACTATTGCCGTGGTGTAGGTGCGAACCATTGCCGAGAGATCATTGCACCGAACTTTGCAAGCGCCGCCCGAACGCAGAGATCGAGAGTCATGGCGCTGAGCCTGTCGGGCTGGCATATGATCAGCGCAAGAAGCATGACGCATCTTAGATGGAGATGGCTGCTCGGTCTGCTGCTGCTTGGCCCTAGCTCTCGTCGTGTCGAGGCTGTTGGTGGAAGCAACATGTCAATGGACAACCGCTGCGAATGGTTGATCCAACTGGCCATCGAATTAACATATGCCCGGGCGGATTGCCGAGCTGCCGAAGTGGTTACGGAGTTGATGCAGCGCCCATCGACGAGGGAGCAGCTGGATTGCTGTTGTTTTTTTTTCGTGAGCAGGCTTATATGCCTGTATTTCAGCTGGATAGCTGTTGTGAAGGCATGGTGGACGTCGATGCCCGACGTCATGTTGACGATGGACGAAGAAGTCCATGCCCGCGCCGTGGTTCATAAAGGATGAACACTAGCTTCTGTTTGCGGCGCCCACCGAGGCGATGGAGCTTGAGCAGCCTCTGAAGGGATCATCAGTGTCAAAGTGTTCATGGGCACCTCGCACGTCATCGGGGCAGCACACATGCTCAGGGTGCTGAAACCACAGTCAAGGTGGAAATGTAGTGGTCATCAGGGCTGCATGCTCGATTGCCGCAGCAGGAGCCGCAGACGACCTTGGACCCCATCTTACTGTAGGATGGTAGTGCCATTGGGCCGCCCGAGGTGCCGTGTGTTGGCTCGGATAGCATCGTGTTGACTCCAAGGCATGGCGCTAGAACTCCATTGGAGCCGCGTTGCGGCATAGGCCAATGGGACGATGATTGAACTCCGTTGGAGCCGCGTGGCGGCGTCAGCCAACGGGGCGAGGTTGAACTCCGTTGGAGCCGGCGTGGCGGCGTCGGCCAACGGGGCGAGGTTGAACTCCGTTGGAGCGGCGTGGCGGCGTCGCCAACGGGACAAGGTTGAACTCCGTTGGAGCCGCGTGGCGGCGTCGGCCAACGGGGCGGTGTTGAACTCCGTTGGAGCCGCGTGGCGGCGTCGGCCAACGAGACGAAGTTGAACTCCGTTGGAGCAGCGTGGCGGCGTCGGCCAACGGGGACAGTAGGGCTTCATTGGGGCCATGTCGCGGCATTGTCCAATGATGTATCCATCAGTCGAATGATGGCATTAGCCGATCGGACGCCCTTGAGTTGCCTTGGCCATACGGTATAAGGACCGTGGTACTTGACTAAAAGCGTTTATCAACCAGGGAGCCACCTTGTGATCGTGGCATGAAACAGCCCGGTTGAAGGGTTTCACAGCTTGACACTGGCGCGACCGGGCGTATCGCACCGCTCCGATTGTAGTGCAACGATGGACCTGCAACACTACAATAAACAACTAGCTTGTCCGGTGATAGATGACATAGCTAGGAAGAGTTAATGATGAGGCAAAAGTCATCGAGTTGAGTATATTGTTTTTTTTAACTATTTTTGAAAATGTTGGCTCTCCCACGGGCATAAGCTATATGTGCAGCTTGTGATAGGACAGCCGGGGGACGTAACCATCGGGTGCCGTTGCGTAACCATAGCAATATGGCTCCTGCGATTTCGCCCCGTTGTGTGCTTGAATGTGTAGACTTTTGCTTGGATGTCTCCACTGGGGTGAAGGGAATTCTTGGTCGAGACTCCCTTGCATTGAGTTGAACCACAGCCACTCGCTCTCTCTGACATGGAGGCGTAGGTACGGCTGATTTGGTGTTTAGTTTTGGGTAACGGCTGAAGAATTTGCCATCACTTTTGCCGAGGATGGTGAATGGCTACCTCCGCCTTCCATTTTGATATTTGAGCTGCCCGGCCACGTCTTTGGTGACCATTTTTCTTTGCTCACTTTTTGTTCGTTTTTTTTTTTTGGTTTTTTTAACATACGAGGAACTTGGAGTCTAGCCATTCACCTTTGCGTATCTAGATGAATCCTCGCTGGCATTATTATTTTTTATTGGTCCCTTGTTGTCACCTTCGGGGTGGCAAGAGGCTGCACACTTGGCGAAACTTGTGTTGCACCAGGTAGCCCTTTCTTGCTCTTCTCCTATAGTCTTCCCCGGAGTGTGTGTCGCTTGATGTCAGAAAGCGCGAGCGGCATGGTCGCCTCGCTGCTTAGGAGTGGCTCGAGCCATCTTCCCACTGCCCCAGCGGAAACACGTTCAGCGTCTGTCGTGCTTTCCGTGATGTGGTGGCTTGTCGCGAGTTCCATGTGCTAGGTTGTTGCCCCCGGACCTTCTGGAGAAGTCCCAAGATAGTCGAACCTTCCACTGCAGCTGTAGCCTGCTAGGGAGAGCCTTTTCGGTTTCTTTTATAGGGAGGTGGCTGAGTGATGCAATGGAAAATGCATGCTAATCTAAAAAAAAAATGGATTAAAAAAAATATGCAAAATAAACGAAAATCAAGAACCTCCCATCGATGTGGAGCACCGGCTTGCGAGCTTGGTGGCGTTGTCGGAAGGCCTTCCGCGATGTAGATTCTTGCAGAGGCGCACTATTGCTCCTAGTGCCGCCGTTCTTGAAGGACACGCCAAATGCTATTGGCATGGGAGATGAGCTAGGTGGTGTGACACCGCTCCTTGGGTTTGTCGATGTAGACCAAGGTGCCCTTGCGGTTGGTGGTGTAGAAGAGCGGGAGCGCGGGGTGATGCCGCTCCAGTGTTGTCGATATCGAATGCGGTGCTGGAAGACCATCGGCGTCGCACGAAACGGGGGAGGTGTGTGATACCCCTGGGTGGTGTTGTTGTAGAAGGCGACACCGAAAGAATGTTGGCGTTGTAGAACACTTGGGGTTGTGATATGTTGCCCCCAATGTGTGTTGACGATGTAGAATATGACACCGGATCACTACCGGCGTTGCAGGACACTAGGGGTCAGAGTTGTTGTCTTGCCCCTAGTGTGTTGTTGATATAGAAGATGTCGCTTGAGGGCAATCAACATCGTAGGACACCAAAGACCTATGGTGCTGCCCCAGTGTTGTTGTAGAATGAAACGCCAAAAGGCCAACGACGTCCATTGGAGATTCAGGACATGCGATGCCGTCTTCCAAGGCTATTGATGATGAAGATGACGCCAGTAGGCTGTCAGCGTCGTACGGGGCCAGGGTAGTGTACTGCTGCCCCCAGTGATGAGATTGGCGGAGCCGCCAGCTTGTAGTGTGGACCTCGGCGTCGCCTCTGGTAATGGTGATGGCAACGGCTTGACGAAGTCCAGACCAAGTGATGGCCTGCTCGGTGTCGAGGGTAGCACGATAGCAGTACGTGCAGCAACGCAGTAGGCTCGCTTCATGTACTGCTCCTCCAGGGTCCATCCTCCAATGGCTCCGTGTGGAGGTGCATCAGCGAGGTGCACCTTGGTTGCTTGTCGCATTGCTATTTGCGCACAGGTGTGCAGCAGCAATCTTGCTTGGCTTGCATGTGGATCACACTATGGCTTGCTAATTAGCTAGCTTCTAAGTGGCCATATATACAGGAGTGTACATGTACATGTTACATGTATATACAACCATGCATGCATGTGTGCAGACACATCTAGGCACACGCGAGCTGTTAGCACGCTTCTTCCTTTGCGGTCGACGTTGGTGCTGGATGCGTCCTCTCGCTTTCAGACACAGCGAGCGCGACGTCGCGCTTGCCAAAACTAGAGATGGCGATAGCTGCAGCTGCCTTGATACAGAGCTGGTTGGTGCCAGTTCCAGGGCGCTCCTCTCTTCTCGTGCCACGAGGATGTGTACGTGTGTGAGATTAATCAGCCGCCAAGACTCTAGGTACATCTTCTGTGACCCACGATAGATGACGCCCGCACCTTGGCGGCACAGTATGCAGTTCATCTAGGTGTTGGCCGACATCGCGTTTGCCGCTACTGCCAAGCTACCGAAGAGGGCGCACTTGAAGCTGATTGTTATCATGCCGATGCAAATAAAGGGGCGCTTGCCACCATCGTCATTGTGCCGACGCAGAGAGACGCTTGCGGTCATGTCGACGTGAAGGGACGCTTGACGCCGTCATGTCGACGTGAAGGGATGCTTGACACCGTCGTGCTGATGCAGAGGCGCCCTTGCCGCCGTTGCCGTCATTATGCCGATGCAGAGGCGCGCTCGCCGCTGTTGCCATCATCGTGCCGATGCAAAGACGCGCTCGTCGTTCATGTTTGGCTTGGTGCACTCATCTAGCACGTGGTACTTCCGCTTGATGAAGCCTTCCGCTGCGGGCACCCGACAGAACATCGACGCCATAGGACAATGGGGGGCTGCCCCCAGGGTTTATGCAGATCATGGCGCCGGAAGAACATCGGCGTTGAGAGGACTGGGGTACTTGGTGCTGCCCCCAGAGTTGGTGTTAAAGTGGACGCCGGAACGCCATCAACACCGTTGGACACAAAGGTGCTAAGATTTCGCCCCGGTGTTGATGTGTGGAACACAACGCCATTCTCGATGACGTCCGTACTCGCTTGTCTAATGACGGCGACAGTATTGCGGTGGAACGCCGGAGCTATGCTTGATAACATCCGTGTACTTGCCTCAAAGCCTCCGGGTCTGGAGGTTGTAGAGGTGTGTATGGAAGAGCCATTCCGGCACATCCGGCTCAGCACACTGTGGCTTGGAGCGGAGGGGCGCGTTTGGTGCTCGCTAGAGGTCGAGAATGACTCCGCGTGTTTTTCCTAGCGCGTCCCTCGTAGATGACAGCCTATCAACGCTTAGGGCAGCCAACAAGTAGCGCCAAAATGTACGTGAGCCATCAAGCGCGCGTCGCAGCTTCCAGCCACTTAGCTCGTTAGCGTGTGGTAGTTGCACGTACATGTATGCATGGCCAATACATGCATGAATATACATGAATATACACCTTGCTTGCATTTTGATGTTGCTTGCATGTCGGTGTAGTATTTGCATCTTCAGTTCATGTCCTGGCAACCGCAAATTTGCGTCTCGGCCTCGAGCTCTACGGCACGCGGGGGGCATGTCGTGACGCGAGTTTCTCGCAGTCCGGCGCCATCTTGATCATCTGGCTGCCACTTCGTTCTCTTCATGGCCCGAATCATGATATGGGACTGTGCACATGGTTATGCAAGATTGGAAGAAACAATGCTAGATTAGTTCTTACCCATACGGAATGACGTGCACGCCATCACTTCCCGCGCTTGTGGCTTGCGGCATCATGAATGCCCTGGGTGAAGACGCTTGGCCGCCGGCTGGTAGCTTGTTGTTAACCTCGGCGTCGTTTACCACGATACCGATGACTTGGCGAAGTCTGAACTAGCAGCCTGCTCGGGGCGCTAGTTAGTAGAGCTTGAATGTGTTCCTCATCATTGCCATCTCGTGGAGCCGAGAGTGTTGAGGAGTAGCACAATGGACCAAAGCATCACATGGCGCTTGATTCAATAGCAGGCTACTGGGCTCCGTTGTGGTGCTCCAATCAGGATGAATTGCTTACTAGCAGGTGGCAGTAGCACACATGTATCCTACGCATAAACATACTAGTTTGCGTAGCAGTAAGTGTACATACACACATATACTTTGTCCTTGCCTTGAACGCATTAGCACATGCAAAATAGAAAATGCACCAGCGCCAGCGTGTTCATCTTTTACATGGTGTCGTGTATTCAAGGTGATGAGCCTCACCATGAGCTTGACCCACTAGACACCGACATTATAGCGCCTCCTGCGGCCTGCGAGGCAGCAGGTGGCAGCCTAGCTTGTGCTGCAGCGATGACCACAGCCGCCGTTGGCGTTATGCGCGGCTTGCTGCTGGAGTATACAGGACGTCCTCCGGCTTTGGTGTGGTCGCCATTCGCTAGCTCAGTATAGAAGTTGACACATCATGTAGAGCCTGTGTCATGCTTCGCCGCAAGGACGTGTCGGGGAGCCTCGACGGACTCCAGGTCAGAGCTGCTAACTCAGCGTCACGGTCAACATAGTCGCCGTCATGTGGAGTCTGCGTCTCATTGGAGGACGGCAGACCTCTTCTTCTCCGTTGCAGGGGCAAGAAGTTCAGGGAGGTACTGGGTCTTGCCTTGTATAGTGCGCATTCCAGGTAGAGATGGTGGTTTCACCACATACCTGACAGGTGCAGCAGGTGCAGGTGCCCTCCTAGCTTGAACTGGAGCTGGGGCATGCAGGAGCTGGAGCTCTCCTTACCGCCGGTCTTGCCTCAGGTTCCTCTTCCCGTAGACACCTCGGTGTAGATATTGCATCTCGTCCGCGACCTCCTTCCTCAGACAATCGCTTTGGATGTCGAGTGATGCATGGTCTTGACCTCTAGCTCTCCGGGTACGTGCATGGGCATTACCTTGGTTGCGCATAGCGCAGGCAGCCTCCCAATCTCCATGCTTGTTCTCGGCCGTTCCGGCCAAAAACCTGGTGAGGCGCAGCGTGGCGGCGCCCGCGAAGTAGCCGTTGAGGTAGAGCATGGCGCGGCACATGGTGGGGCAGAGGCCAAGCAGCCGGACGAGGTGGAAGTCGACGCCCGGGATGTGCGCGTCGGAGTTGGTGGTGACGACGTGGTGCGTGATGTCGTTGACCGGCCGGCCCCACTCGGCCCGCGTGGCGAGCTCCGACACGGCGGCCTTGATGATGCACATCCGGGCGTCCAGGGACGGCGAGGAGTCGTCAAGCAACCCGGGTGCACCCTCAGTAGCTAATTTCATGCGGCGCCATGCGATGGTGGCTGCCTTCGTGCACCTTCCGACCTGTGGAGTGGTGAACCGGTACATCGCGTACGTCGTCGGGATGGACGCACTATTTCTTGAGAAGATGAGGGTGTAGATGCAGAGCTAGTTTGCATCTCCATCGGTCTAGTTGTAGCTGACGCTGTTGCGTGCCCATTAACATGCCATAAACCTGTATTTATCGGGCTCCAGAGCTCCGACTAGTTTGGCTCTTGGCATGTTAGCTTGTGCTAACTTATTATCTTGTGGTACTAGGACGTCCAAGCATGAACGAATGCCTTTACACAAGCACAAACTATCTTGTTTGTAGTCAGGCGATGCACATACACACAGCCTTGTATTGGCATTGCAGCACATGCACACACTTTTGATGACCTCCAACTAAAGTCAGCGCTCGGCTGCCCGTGTAATGGAGTCCAACTGCAGCATGACTCCATGGCAGTCTCACAACACCCACACCAGCATATGCCATCTCGACGTCGTCTTCAGGCCAACCGACAGGTTCAGCATCATGTCACCATTGTGTGGCGCCGTCTCGATGCCATCTAGCGCCACCGGTAGCAGGCAGCGGCCTGGTTTTGTAGACATCGACTGGAGCCACTAGCTTGTGGCTTTTGTTTGTGTGTCCTCCACCTCGGTGCCACTAAATCGGCACCAAAGTTGCCATCCCGTGAGGCCTGCGTGCTAGTGCCATGGGCACACGTCACAAGGCCTCGATGGAGCTGGCCAACTTGGTGTCGTTGGCTCATCGGAGTCAGCGAAGTCACTGTCCCGCAGGGCATGCCTTTTGCTACGTAATGAGGAAGTCTTAGTTGTGCCACGAACAAGTCGAGCGGCCCAATTGAATCCTCATGTGTGTGGCGAGCTGCTTCCTTGCATCGGCTTTGATGACACTGCCCCCAGCGACTAACTAGGGGCACAGAGCCGTGAATCCCAACCCAGGATGGTCGATTGCACCAATCAAGTCGACGATACACATATATGTGTCGACCGGTGTTATTGCCGCTCTGCTCACCATAGAGTGGAGCTTCAGCCACATTTGGACCCTCATATTTGTTGCGCCCAAGGAGCGCGGAGAGGTTGTCATACGTGGTTGCCTCATCATGGCAAGCAAAGTTGCCCCCAGCGTGCAGAACCGGAGATGGCAGATATAATTGCCCCCTGCGTGGAGATGGACCTTGACCTCGTCGGCATAGTAGATACGCTCTCAGCTTTGTCCAAGCATAAGCATCCACCTTGGTCCCTGCACAAAGGACACAAAAAGAAAACAAACCGAGTAGAAATAATAACTACCCAGGGAAGATCTGGGCTATCATACGAGGAGTCTCAAACCAGATGAGACATCCAAAATAGCACCATGTTACCACCACATGTATAATAGAGAAGGCACGAGCATGAGAAAACGACGACCATTATTGCGCGAGCAAAGATGGGAGGAGAACCATGTCCCACCGGCGTGCTTAATTTGTTTCCGCAGAAAAAAAGATCTCAAGAGGGGAGATCTCTCGTGCGGGATAAAAAAATCTTGTGGAGGCGTGCAGTGTACTAAAGTACACAAACGAAATAAAGAGAGGGAACACAAACTTTATTCATATTTAAGGAAAATACAAATATATGTTCCCAAGTACATGTGCGCTCCATGGGTAGCTTTGTTGGTGGCAATCGACATAGGCGATGTGGTCTTCATGGTTCCTAGGGCCCCGAAAGCTCCTAGTTAATTACCCCCGTGAGTCAAGCTCACGCAGTACCTCGATTAAGCTGCGTTGGTCGCCGTCGCCGGTCTTCGCTTCACTTCTCCATGCATGTGTGTTGGTGTAGATATGGATGGCGTCGGGCGTGTCCATGGCCTCGTCGGTCCATGAGCCGGTAGAACGTGGCTAGAGTATTAGCCACGCCGCCTGTGTCGTTCGCCTCGTCGGTGCCGAACGACACATGAGTTGTAGTGGTTGTAGCACTTGCATGGTTGATGTAGCTTGGACTGATTTGGACTTCCTCGGCAACGTCGTCGTAGTACGCCGTGGAACTTGATCATGTGGTGTGGTTGAAGTTGTAGTAGTTGATGAAGACTTGTACTCGCTACGTCATGTGCCTCGTCGGCGTGGGCTGGCGCGTGGTGGTGTAGTAGTAGATGAAGTAGTAGGCAGATGTGCATGGCGATCGCCTGAACAACTTCACCTGATGCACATAAAATACACAAAAGATAAAATTATATAAATAGGGCTCAAATGATAGCCGAGCTCCTGATGATTTGATGAATTGTGGTTTGCTCTGTGAGGCAAACAGAACGCACGCACGTACACACACTAAGGTGTATACATGTATACATGCGACTTGCTTAATGGTTGCAAGTGTCATCCCCGCTTGTTGGCATGCGGTATATGAGCATGCAGGTGCAAGCACACATGCACCTACGTGAGCACCTCGTCGTTGATCTCGACACTCTCGTGGTCGATCAGCCGCGGCTTGGCGGGTGTGTTGGGTCATCTGACCTCGCATCTCGAGTGCGACAACGGCGTGGCGTTGGTGTAGGTGTAGGTGTGGAGCCATCGTTGACGGCGTCCTAGTTCGCCTTCGTCGTGTGGCGGTGTCATCGATGGTGCAGACGTCGGGGTAGATGGAGCCGTCGTCGATGGCTTCCAGGCTCGCCTCCGTCGTGTGGCGGTGTCATCGATGGTGTAGACGCCGTCGTCTTTTCCATGTCTCCTGCATATTAGATAGAATACAGGATCTGGGTATGTTAGTTAATCTTATGCCGCCGTTCATTGTGGCTGGCATGCTTCATTGTATAGGAGGAGCAGCTCCTGTCCTCGTTACGGCATGTCCGGCCAGCTGCGCCTGGCCGGCCTCGCCTGGTGACGTTGCTGGTGTTGATGTGGAGTCATCATTGACGGCGTCCGGGCTCGCTTCCACTGCAGATGTGTGAATGGCGCAGATATGGTTGTGGGCGTCAATGAAGACCGCCTCCATACTCCTGGTGTGTGCAACACATTAGCCTCAGCCTCGGTGCATGTTGCGGCTGCCTGCTTGCTAATGCAGCGCTGGCCGACGTGCTGTTAGTAATCGGTGACGTGGCGCCGTGCTAGTGTCAGCTCCGGCGGGCGGCTCCATGGTGATCAATACGGGCTGTTCCTGCATCCAAGTAGGAAGGAACCAAGAAAAATAGAAACTAAGATATATACGTATACTCACCATGGGAAATACGCATGCCCTTGTACTCCATGCATATGGCCGTCACGTCCAGGACCTAGCGCATGCAGGGGCGATGCAGATAACCGCCGACTCGACGACGTGCATTCGGCTGCCTCGTCGTTGTCGAATGCGATGGCCTGCTCGTCGATGGATATTGGCCGGCGGCGACGTAGTAGCTTGGCGCAGCCGGGGCGTGCGCACGACTGCGCTCCCTTTTGTACGTGCGGCCTGCCGATGTGATTATCCTGACCGGGCGTTAGCGTTGACGTCAACATGCTGGCCGGCCAGCGCTAGCGCACGACCGTATCCGGTGATCCACGTCAAGTCTCGATCTGGATGGATGGCGCCGTGATGGCGGCTGCCCTTGCTGTGATCCAATCGGCCATGCCGTCGAAGGCGGCATGGTTAATCTGCCAACCTTCTGTCACGGCCATGTATGCTACGTCGGAACTGCTGCCTTTCACGATGGCTACCTTCGATCTCTGGCTGGCCTAACATGCAGAGATGTGGTCGATGGCGCTAGTAGACTGGCCGCCGGCGTATTCTCGCTATTCGGCGTCGCGGGCTGTCGACCAAGCCAACGCCTTTGGGCCCTCTCCTTCATTACGCCAGGGCTGTCGCACCTCCGGTCTTCAGATACATGGCGCCGTTGCCGGCGGCTGCCTCCCATTGCTTGGAGCAGTACCCTGTGTAGATGGAACAGGCTGCCTCCTTCGTGGCGCCGGTGCCTCCTCTTGATGTGAGGATGGCCTGGCTTGACTTGTGCACAGCCTGACGGCGCGTGCATCCAGAGTCCAGCCCCCCATGTGGAGTCCAGGGGCTCGTTTATATAGGCCACAACTAGGGTACAGGAGGGGCGCTCCGCTGCACCCAGGCGCCGCCAGGAGGTTGTTACGGGGCTGGCCGAGATATCAGGAATCGATTCACAAGATAAGTACGTACGTCCTTATCTGGCTGCTGTTGCAAAATATCCAAGCCATACTTGATCGACTTGTTTCCTGGCTGAATAATGGGCCTAAACTAATCAAGCCCAAGTTCACGTTATCAACCGTACATAAGTACATGACTCCACATGTTTGAAAAGGTTTATCTCATATTGGCGCACATGCGTACGTATAGGTGCAGCCATACACACACTAGCTTGTCATAAGCACATACAATGTATGTATATATATCTATAACTTGGAGTATATACATATATGCACTCCTCTCCTTATAGCTGCTAAACGCCATGCGTATACTGGCTGTCAGCTCGACCATTGATCTTGAGGATACGATATACGTACCCAAAGCCAATACATAATTATTAGCTTTGCTTCTCTTATCTCATACAAACATATATGGCATACCATTGAGTACAAAATATTTCTTGATAGCACATATTAATGTATATGCACATGTGAGAGAAAAGTTTGTACAAAATCTCGTCAAACAACGCCGAGGGAAGCACATCCAGCTGTCCGTCAAGGGCAAAAACACTGGTCGAAACCGGTTCCTCGATGCCTGCTTCAGCGTCCACTAAGGCGTCCGCACCAACATCTACTTCCACTGTAGCAGAAAATCCCTCTTCCTTGGTAAACAACGGTGACACAGAGTATGAGAGCAAAGGTAACCCGGCCACCACATCAGAATCAAACTGACAATTTTCACCAACAAGAGCACCATCACCCAGACAAGGATGTTGTTTAATTGGAGGAGCTATCAGAGAATTAAAAATAGCTAAATCATCCCCAGAAAAAGGTGAGTTCAGCAGCATATCAAATTTCTTCTCCATCTCATCCAGAGATTTAATACTAACAACATCACTGAACATGTCACATGCCAAAGTAGACTGCTTATGGGGAGCACCACCATGAGATTGAGAGGGTAGAGAGCTAGACGAAGAAGAAGAGCCCTTCATAAGGCCTTTTTGTTTTGGATCATCCTCCGCTTCCTTCATCTTCTTATCACCATCTAAATCTTTATCCTCATCACCCAAAAGGTCATCATCATCAAGATTAAAATCAGGTGCAGATTCATCTGGCTTGAAATACAGACGATACAAGTCTCCTTTGACACAAACATGACCAAATGGTGGGATTTTTTTGGCATCTAACACCGCCACCAAAATTCTAATCTCACCAGTCTGGCGAAGGTGTTGAACGTCCACCTTTTGTGTCGCACCAATCATAGTTCCAACAGCCCACAACGGTAAGAAAGAGCGGAGTAACCGAGGTACGTTGGTGACCGTCACCCAAACTTTATCAAGCACTTTCATAGGCTTAACATCATCCACATACTCTTTAATCAAAACAGTACCCTCCTTGTTTTTGGTAGTAACTGTCTCAATCCTCACCATGCGGTCTAATTCCTCCTTGCTCGGGAAGGGAACAATGTAAGATCGGCCCCTCACTTCCTGCACCTCCCATTGCCAACACACAGGAATAATTCTGGATAATTCAGACAGAAGTAAAGAAGGTGGAACCTCACCAGATTGCACCGTGATTAGCGCTGCGACTGAATTCTGACCGAAGGGCACAATGTCATTGGGATTTGCAGCTTGAATTTCGAAGAAACCCATGCCATCTTCAAGAGCGTCCCAGTAAGCCACCGAGGGTTTTGGCCCACGCAACAACGGACATTGGTTTGCATAGTGATCTTGCAAACAAATCACACATTCCAAATTCCCAGCACGCTTCCTCTTTGGCCTGACCTGAGCCTCAACAGCATGAGCGCCTTGGACTGCAGCAGAAGGGTCAGGAGTCTCACCCAAATTTGGAGCAGCAGTAGCGTTGGCGTTGTCCCCGGCATTGGCGCCATCACCGCTCGCACGAACGGCGGCGCGATCAATAGCGCCATCACCACGCCCGCGATCAGCGGCGCCTCGCCCGCGTGCAGCAGCAGCACCTCGTCCTCCATCAGCAGAACGCGACCACGAGCGCCGCGGCGGCCACGCCCGGCCGTGCCGCGATCAGCACCCGCCCAACCGCGCCACCATCGGGCGCCTCTTCCGGCCGTCTTTGCGCGTCAAGCCCATGGCCAACCGCGCCACCATCGGCGCGCGTCCCCACGGCCATCCGCGTCGTCATCACCGCCGCGACCAGCCGCACCGCGATCGGATACGCGATCTCGATCTCCCACCGCTCCACCACGTCCCGCATGGCCCCAACGACGACGGCGCCTGACCCCCCGCCATGAGGGCGGCAAGGTACGACGGCTTCGGTGGCGGCGGTCCAGCAGGTTTGACGAGGCGTCGAGAAGGGTTTCCCGTGAAACGCCTGGTATTTGAGTTACCTTGAGTCGGCTCCCTGGTAGGACATTTGGTCGAACCCAACCGAGGGAACTGGTCGATCCAGCCTTGACCGAGGTTAGCGACTCCGACCATGTGTCCGCACGATTCAAAAATCGAAGTCCCGTGGACACCGGATTGGAGGGCCGCGTTAGCTTCTTCTTCGCCGCCGGTAACAGATCGCCGATGGTCACACTCGGTGAGACACGAGGCGGGGAAGCGGTCCCTTCCAAAGGGACTTCCATGGCGGTTTCGCCGGCCTAGATGCCGGTTTGACTCCCTCCATGCGCTCATCATGGATCTCCGGTTGCAATGTCGGAGTGGTGGCTGCCGGCGCCATGGAAGTCTTGGCCAGCTCCTGAACATAGCTATTGGCAAGTGATTCCGCCTCACCAAGGAACTCGACCTCGGAATCAGAGTCTGAGTCCCAAAATTTGCCGGGCAAATGCTGCGGCATGATCGAGGGGAAAGGTCGTAGATCGCCAAAGATGAGGCGACTTCTCACAGCTTTAGAATCGAGACAGCGAGATGGCTCTTTGGCAGTGATCCGCCGCAAAGCCTTCTTGATGGACTGTGCAACAACAACCGCTGGCATCACCCATAGGTAGGGTTGACAACAGTCACGAGGGAGGAAACGCGAACGGAGAGAGAAACACCGGGGCCGTGAGGGCCGCCGGCGGCGAGGTGGTGAAGCCTCAGGGAATCGGCGGTCAGTAGTAGTATTACTACTACCGTGGGGTCAGTAGTAGTATTACTACTAGCGTGAGGGCCGCCGGCGGCGAGGTGGTGAAGCCAGGAGACCGGGTAGAGAGTTTAACTGAATTAGTTTTGTAAATGCTCCACATTTAATTCTCCATGCATGTGCCGCAACATGTTACGTGACACGATAAAATTTACAGCACCAAACCAAACAGGTCTATATAAGTAAGTAGGAAAAAGTCTATATCATAATCCCACCTATGGGAGGTGGACTACGTAACCCCCTAACCTATAAAATAATCTACATCACCCCCTGAACTTTTCAAAACCGATCAAATTACCCCTAAACAGTTTTGAAAAATCACAGTAAATCATAGAAAAATCATAAAATGAAAAATCAAATTGTGTTAGACTCTAGATAAGTAGATCTACACAATGAATATATAATATGATATGCTCTAGTACATTTTTTTACAGCTATGAAGAAAAGCATAGATATAAAGCTACAACAAAAATAATGAAATAAAACATACCATATTATATGTTTATTGTGTAGATCTATTCATCTGGAGTCCAACACAATTGGATTTTTATTTTATAATTTTTCTATGATTTACTATGATTTTTAAAAACTGCTTTAAAGGTAATTTGACCAGTTTTGAAAAGTTCAGAGGTGACGTAGACTGTTTCAAAGGTTAGGGGCTTATGTAGTATACCTTCTATAGGTGGGGTGTGACATAGAATTTTTCCTAAATAAATATACTCTATTGTGCACACAACATATATCCGTCCGCATCTGCTGCACAAAGGCTCAAGGCAGGCTACCTGCGGTGCACTGCACCAGAACCAGGTGCATCTGGCCGATGACAACAACCTTACTGTATTATCGTATAATCGGGATAGTGATCATTGTACTGAATTAGAACTGTAGCAGGCTTTTAATGTACCTGGTCCATGGCACAACCACCACCAAATAACGTGACCAGCACTGTAGCAGGCTTTCAATGAACCTGGTCGGCCATCACGCACCGGATCGACGCTCTGCAGGACAACGCTGCCTAGCCAGACTGGCTCGGGACCGATGAGCCAACCAAACATGCTCCGAATCACCGAGCCAATCAAAAGTTCACCCCCAAAAGTTAGAATTTTTTCTCCTCTCTCCATCACATCAATCTTTAGCTGCTTGCATGAAGTATTAAATGTACGTAAAAAAACTTACTGTACAATTTAGTTGTAAATCATGAGGCGAATTTTTGAGTCTAGCAGGTAGTCAATGATTGGGCACTAATTGCCCGAACAAAACACTATAGTTCCAAATTTTTTTTTAACTTCTAGATCTCAAACAACCTAAACTAAATTATAGATCTTAAAAAAGTTATGGAACTTTATAGTTGATAACTTTTTCATTTGAATTAATTTACTGCCTCAAAATGTAATTTCAAAATATTTTTTGCCGAGTGCTAGAAAACAACACTTTCGACAAAGAATATTTTGAAATTTTGGAAAGTACCTCAGATGAAAAAATAACCTAAACGAAAGTTGTAGATCTCAAAAGTTATGAAACTTCGTAGTTAACTTTTTTATTTGAATTCGTTTAGGTGCTCAAATAAGCAATTTACATTCGGTTTGGTATAATATTTGAGGAACTAAAACGATAATGAGACACATGTGGTGTGTAGTGCAGGTGGTAAGGACGAGCCGCGTGAACTGAAGGTCACCAGATTTAAATAAATTTTTTTGCTCTTTATTTTTTTTTTCGGTCTTTTATTTTGTCGAATATTGTTCTTTTGCCGAGTGTGACACTCGGCAAAGAACTTTTTACTGTGAAGCTCATTGCCATGTGCTCTTTGCCGATACTCGGTAAAGGCTTTGCCGAGGCGGGTGCCGAGTGCAATTGCTTCTTTGCCAAGTGCAATTGCACTCGGGGAAAGCACTAGACTCCCGTCATTGTTTGTTTGGTTGTGAGATCATTCGGGTTGGGTTGGATCCAACCCTTATTTTTTGGGATGGAGCCAACATATCCATTGTTTGGTTGTACATTTGATTTTGGGGACAGAGTCAAACCCATCCCATGTTTGGTTGAAAAATTAGGAATACGGGTTGGACGCCGGGTTAATACCGTTCGTTCTGATATTTTTACCTTAGGACCCGAACTATTCAGAAATCAGCCAAGTCCATAGCAGTAAACCTTTCTCTCTGGCATTTTTGCATCAGGACCCACGAGAAAAGTTTCTAATTAAATTTTTCTCCTCTCTTCTTCTACATCTGGTCGTTCGCCGAACATGGGCGAGCACCGCCCGCGCTTCGGCTAGCCGCCGCTCATCGGGGAAGGACACGAGGGCACTTGTCGCAGCGCCGGCCTCGTAGGATCCAACTTCGTCATAGCTCGTCGAGATCCCTCGTCCACCCACCCCACCCCGCTCGCGCAAGACGGGGGGCCCCGCCACTTGGCGTAGGGCGGCGAAGTTCGGGAGACTTCGGCGCCCGAGCTGAGCGCCGAGAGAGGCCGTGAGGAGTGCCGCGCAAGATAGGGGCCGCCGTTCGTCGTATGTCGACAGAGGCCGTAGATGCCGCGACGAGGAGGCCGCGAGGAGCTGCTCCTCCGTTTCTCCTCGACGGAACCCCGCGGGTCGTCTCCGTCCGCCGGATTTGGGCGGACGGAGCGAACCCGCATCTTCACCGAATATTCCCCTCCGGGTTCGCTCGGCCCCTGCTTCCTCCATCCGAACACTCAAAAAATGGGTTGGACCCGTGCGGGTTGGACTTCTTCTTCCAACCAAACACACGGGTAGTGTATCTTTCCTAATAACTAGTTTTTGATTCAAATTTCTTCTATTGATGGAGATGCTCCAGCAACTGCAAAGACAACATGTCGTGATAGCACCGCACTGCTGGATCCATATTGGTCCACCTATGCCATGGGGTAACTACAACAAGAAATGAGAGGGGGACGAGACCAGGTCTCCCCCGGGGTGTTTAGTTGGTGAAATATATTGGGTTCGACTACAGTAACACTTTTCGTTTGTATTTGGTAACTATTGTCCTATACCATGGACTAACTAGGCTCAAGATTCGTCTCGCACTTTTCAGCCAAACTATGCAATTAATTTTTTATTTACCTACGTTTAATGCTCTATTTATGCGTAAAAAGATTTGATGTGACAAATATTTAGCACTTTTTGGGTTACCTTTTCATCAACTAAACAGGGACAACTGCCTAATAAAAAAAGCAATTGACCCATGAAGTCTTGGAAATATGCATACTCCCTCCGTCCCATGGAGTTTGTCGTTTTTGACTTTTGAACTTTATGTTTGACCATCAGTCTTATTCAAAATATTTATGCAAATAATAAAATAAATTAATCAATATTCAAGTATCTTTATTGATATAATAAGCCATAAAAAATAAATTATATTTGTGCAAAAAATTTGAATAAGACAATGATCGAAAATGATGGCACGGAATCCGGGGTGACAAACTGTGACAGAGGAGTATCGATTATTAGGACGTCCTTGGTGGCAAACATGCAAATAACACTACAGTAAAGGGTGGCAACATGCAAATAGCAACTACAGTAAAGGGGGCCAACTTTGATTAGCTTTGAGCAGCTACTGAGCATTTCACTACATATATACAGGCACCAGCAGCACCATTGCACCACCGCTCCATCTCCAGCTCCGTGAATTGTGATGTCTACAGCATAGTTCTCGGAGCCAACTTGCTGGTAAGCAAGTCCTCTTTTGTTGTATTATAAGTTGTGTGTTTTCTTTATAATAATATAATCTACCTACTACGGATCTACCAGTTGTTTCATCCGTTATCTCCGTTTTTATATTTTACTAGGTAATATGCCCGTGCGTTGCAACGGGATTTATATAGTTAGGTAACTTAAGATTAGTCTTGTATTCCAATTAATTTTAAATACTTGAATGCACACTACAAAGCTGGACTTTCGTACTTTAGCTGAACGCGTATTATATCTCTGCATGAGATAATGATCCCGTTATACATACTATAATTTAACAAAATAATGAATTAATTTTTTTTAAAAGCGACGTATAATTTAGAACGGAGGGACTACAATGATAGTGTGGTAGCAACTCATCTATGTTTATAGATCTAAAGAAAAAGATAACATATTTGATATATTATTAAAAGGAAAAAGGAAGGTGAATGCCTCATTGTTTGGTCGTAGCTAAAAAAAAAAAAAACATAGAAACGCACCAGCCTTACCTTATCTGGCGGCCGAGCGGTGCTATATTCAGCTTTGGCGATGGGATCCACCTGCTGGCGTTCGTGGCGGCGACGGGCTCATGCAGATGTTGAACCTCTTGGTGTCCGCTCAACGTCCATTCGCTGCTCATCCGTTTTCCCCGACTCCCGGATCGAGTGTCGCCGGCCAAAGGAGAGGACGGGCTACCGTCCGCGTGCGCTAGCGGTGGCACCGGTTCATGGTGCACATCGTGTGTTGGACCGCCCCAAGTTCCAGTCCTTGCTGCACCGCGCCGAGCAGGAGTTCGGGGTTCGAGAACCTCCGCGCTCATCTAGGGTGCAACGTGCTGTGGCCAGAATCGCACGATTGACGACACATGAATCGACCCGTACGTATATCGATTGGGACCCAACCAGCTTTTTTGTTTATAAAGGTTGAACCGGTGCCCCTTAATAGACAGAGTGGGCCAGGAGGTCGGGGGCTTCACGCGGGCCGGCCTGGGCGTCAGGACCGTGAAAGACACGTACACCGTATTCCAGAGTCCAGACACGGGGGAGGGGGAAAGTGACGGAAGAAAAAAGCGACGAAAGAAAAGTTCGATGAGTGGACATAAAACGATGGTGACAAAAAGATGTCAGAAATTGTATAGAACACGGATAGGTGGAAAAAATTCAGAGGTTATTAGGAAAGAGGTGGAAGGAAAAAGGGTGAAAAAAAAGGTAGAAAAAAAGTTAGTAGGTATAGATATAGATATAGGAAAAAGCCCGTTGAAAAAAGCCCGGTGAAAAGGAGGTGGGACCGAAATTTTCTCTCTTTATTAGTAGGTATAGATATATAGTGATTCTGACTAGCACTTCGATCCAGCTGGGGAAAACCAAGACATCGGAGACGAGCGATGGCGGACCTTATCGTCGGGCTTTCCAAGACGGCGGTGCAGCTGTTGGCGGACAAAGTGAAGTCGGCCATCAAGGAGGAAGCGGAGCAGTGGAAAATCGTGCAGCGCGATCTGGTTTTCATCACGGGAGAGTTTGAGATGATGCAGGCCTTCCTCGACACCGCCACTGAGGAACATGTCAGGAACAAGATCTTGAGGACATGGGTGAGGCAGGTCCGCGACCTGTCTACGATGTGGAGGACTGCATTGAGTTTGTCCTCCACCTCGACACAACAAAGAGGTCCTGGTGGCTCCGGCTGCTGCCGTCCTGTTCCGGTGGCAAGAAGGTAGCTGAGCTGCCGGTGGACGAAGCCGTCGCCGGGACGACGCTGCTCAGGGCTCGGGTGGTGGACGTGAGCCAGAGGAACATACGCTACAACCTTATTGTTGACTCCACCACCAAACCAATGGTCTCTATGGATCCGGTGCAAAAGGCCGCTTCCGCCGGCACAAGTTCATTTCACATTCTTATCAATGCCGTCAAGAAGAGTGGCCCCTTGGATCTCGCTCGATTGATCTCTACGGAAGACAGAGACCTTCAAGTTGTCTCCTTTTGCGGGACAGAAGAAGGTGATCTTGTGCAAGTAGCCATCGTCAGGAAGGCATATAGTGATGCAAGAATCTGCAAAGAATTTGCATGTCGTGCCTGGGTGAAGCTAATGCATCCGTTCAATCCCGTCGAGTTTATTCGGAATCGGAGCTTGATGACTCAGTTCTTGGCGCACTCTTGCCATGAACAAGCAAACGTAGGTCCTGACGCGCTGGAGAGGATGCTGCAGGCCACTCAGGGCGACCTCATCAAGGAGTTCGCTCAGAAACAAAATAACCATAGGTACCTCCTCGTGCTGGAAGACCTAAGCACCTTGGCACAGTGGGGCGCCATCAGGTCCTACCTACCGGACGGGAAGAAAGGGAGCCGGATTGTGGTGTTGACCCACCATCCGGTGGTTGCAAGCCAATGTACTGGAGAGCCGTGCCGAGTTTCTGAGCTTCAGCAGTTTTCACCAGGCCACACTATCCGTGTCTATTACAAAGAGGTAATAATTCTATATATGTTGTGCACCCTACCATACGTTGTCCAGATTCCATAACGTGGACTTTAATATAAATATTTATCACATCACTGTGCGTGGAGGGGGAAAAAACTGTTTGACTTAAACTGGACCAGCTGAAATAGTAGAGAGATGGGAGTATATCGGAACCAAACATTAGTTGAGGGGGTTAGATGGATATTGCCTAATAATATACTATGTTCATGGTGCACCACCTCTATGCATTTCCTGTATATATACTATATATTTATTCATAATTATGCAGAGTTTATTTATATCTATACCTAATAATAAAGTGGTGAAGTTTCCGGTCATTTTTTCACCCATCCATTTCTTTTGGCCATCTTCCCCTAACTAACTCCGTGAATATGAAAATCTTTGTCAGTCTCTCTATAGCTTTATTTTATATATTGCATACATAGGTCGCTTTGAGATATCTTAGATAACTAGGAATAATCCTAATCTAATTCCTTCTATGATATCCTGACTAGCTGAAACACGTGAGCGCCGGACGCACTAGCCGCTCATCGTCGGACGCTGCATAGTAGCGTCCGACGCTCCTTGAAGCGCCACGTGACAGTAGCCGTGGAAAATGACCATTGCCATGCGCTTAGCAAACAAGCGTCGGACATGTCCGTCGCCATGTGTCGGACGCAGCACCTCTGCGTCGAGACGCAGTCCAGAGCAGCAGCAAAAACACGCCACCGTTGAACGCCCGTGCCCCGACGATCGCCGACGCGCCACCCGGCATCCGATGCGTTCAAACAACGCTCGACCATCCAACACCTTCAACAGTCGGAGGCTGGCCTCGCGCCGGCCCGCGTCCGAGGCAAAACCGTCGGACGCGCCGACGCGACACCAGCCGACCAGCTAAGCTCCACGGGACGCACCACCAGCGTCCGACGCATGTAAAACCTCGTTTTACAGCCCATCGTCGACGCCAACTTCTTCACCTTTGCACATATATGCTAGCCAACAAGTAAACCACCTTGTGCTCTAGGGATAGCATGTTCTCACCAACAACTTGCATCCGACGCAATAGAAAATAGGTGTTTCATTTTCTCAAAAGTGCCGAACACCATCTCAAACCCAAACCCATCTCAACCCTACGAATATCACCACCTTTGAAAATGTGCCAACACCACCAAGTGTACATCACCATGTGCTTGTGTGTTAGCATTTTTACAATCAATTTCAAAGTTTGGTTAGCTCTCTAAGTTAAGAATGCATGCAAATGATTGTTAAACCTAGAGGCATATGAAGATCCATATTCCCGACGTTTTCCCCTCTTGATAGTCCGGCTATCGATCCTAAACCACTCACACCCTCTATGGTGTCTTGAGTGTAAAAACAAAATGGCCTTAACAATATACCTTTGCCTTGAACAAATTTTGATCACCTCTTCTCACTTCCACGCCAAGCAAGCACTTGATCATCTTTTGGATCACCTCAATCCATCCACCATGACCACCATACTTCACACTTGGTTAGACCAATCTCCAATCTAAATCAACCACTTAGCATAGAGAGATTAGTCCTAGGATGTCATCAATTAGCCAAGACCAAACTAGAGATCATCAACTTATTGGCCCATTGGAATATGGCCTGTCCCAATAGTTCTCATCCCACGTTTCTTTGTAACAATGATCATAGAAACCTTTTTCTATATAGCAAGCTAAGCAGGTAGCATTCAGGCAACCAACTGCAGGCTAAGCCAAATGTAGGCAAAAATGGACATTGCTACGCGACCCTCGTCTTCCTCCCATGCACTCTGCTTTCCCCAGTCCTGCCTCCTCCTCTACCGCCATCGGCACCTCACCACCCACCTCCAGGCCTGCCCCTCGACTTCGCCCTCCTTCGTGTCCTGGCCCCCATCGCTACAAACTGCTCCACCACCTGTGAGACCATACCGTACATGCCAGCAAGGGCATCTTTCTTCCCCCCTCCCGCTGCAGCGATGGCCATCATCACCCCCGCCCTGACCTGGTCCTGTCGCTTACTAGCACAGTCGGAATCCTAACACTGCCATTTTGGTGTCCCCCTGGCTAGCGTTCGTTCCCTAAATCTTCCTTCTATGACTGTCGGGGAAAATCCTAACCTGCCCGAAACCTACCGCTGGTGACCACCTCTCCTTCATCTCCAGCACGACCATGGGCACCGGTGGTGGAGGGCGGGACAGGCAGTAGTGGAGGAATAAGAAGTGTGCGAATTTGAAGAGGAGGCAAGCGTGACCCGTCGCTTATTAGATTTTGCAAAAAAAAAAAAAAAAAAAAAATCTTAGTATGCATATATAAAGATTCTCTTTTCTTTTTTGTACATGTTGTTCGATTGTACTAGGATGACAGTCTTAAACTACGGTAATACTGGTCAAGACTTGATTCCCTCTACATTGACACTTTTTTTGTTGAGGATTTCGGTTCTGTTTCTTATTCATTTTGTGTGATTACTTGTTCCATCTCGTGAGGGCCGCAAATCTGTCAAAATATTGATGATTGTAAAGTTGCCACTGAACCAAAACACCATGATATATGTCAACTTAACTAGTTTAGATTAGTCATCCACTTAGATAGAGCATAGTGGTTAAATATTAGCACAAAAATCGTAAATTATTATTATTATTATTATTTTGCATTGTCTCTCTTTTTTTTTTTTATTTGCACTAATAATTGGCCTTGGTGGTTAGTCCTATTTTTTCAGTAACTTTTTTTTGTGAAAGCTATTTTTCTAATAACTAATACTTCTTTATTTTTTGAACTTATTTGTCCTTGTGTTCCATATCCGCAGGGTTTCCAACTTGACAGAGTCCAATCGCTTATAAAGGAAGAACCCCACCAAGGAACCCTTTTTGGCCGTGAGACTGAAATGAATGAACTTTTTGAGAAGATTAAGAAGACCAAGGAAAGCCGGCTTATTTCTGTGTGGGGATGCCTGGTGTTGGAAAATCTGCTCTCGTCAAAGCCTTATATGATTGCAAACTCAGGACTAGTGATCAATTCAAGAGGCTTGCTTGGGTCAGTGTATCACATGCGTTCAATCCAACGGACTTCTGTCAGAACTTACTTCTAAGTTTGGATAGGGAATCAACTTCGTCAGAGGGACAATATGAAAAGGCACTTCATGCCGAAGATCTCATCCAAGAGTGTCGTGATCATCTACGTCGCGTGTGCCTTTTGGTAATTGATGGTTTGCAATCAAATGGAGACTGGGATTGGATAAAATCTAACTTGATAGATGGTGACTGTGGAAATTCTATCATTATCGTTACTTAAGAAGAAAGTGTTGCCAAACATTGTGCAATATCTATTGATGGAGTATACAACGTCAAAGGTCTAGATGCCACTGCTGCCTCTCAGCTATTCAAAAGGTGTGTTTCTAATCACAAGCAGAGTTCGATATATAAGTTGTGTGCTCAATTCTCATATATTCTCACTTTGGAAAAATAGCACGCTATAGCGTCGAAATAGCGGCGCTAATAGCGGCCAAAAGCACCTGTCGCGATGCCAAATAGGCGCTCGCTATAGCGCCAAATAGCACGCTAATAGCGCCGCTATTGTGTTTTGCCAACCTCCCGTTAAATTCTATAGCCCGCGATTTTTTTCTTGGTATATTCTATTTCAGATTTATACACTAATCCATCAACATGTGCTGCTATAGGAGCTTGACATTTAAAAGATATATTTTAGAATATAACATAAGTGTTGCAAATTAAAGTTCATAATAATTTACGATCCCATAGTTAACAAAAAGAAATGCATATCTATCTTTGCCCACTCACTTCTGTTGTTTTCCTAATGCAATAGAAAATCTTTTATGAGCAATGAATATTCCATATGCCGTGCAACCTTCATCCGTATTTACTCATTTTTTGCATCATCCCACTGGCACTCAATGCATTTAACATTTCTCTAATTATTAGAATCGTATGTCGAGATGTGTCAGCACCCAGTAACCAATAAGATTTTTTTGTTCCCAGTTCTTATATTACTACCAGGATTAACCAAATTCTTTTTCGTGTTTTTATGTTAAATCCCCTAGTGATGGTTGTATTTTAGATTGGTTCAAAATGTGTTCCTTTCCTGTACGGATTGATAATTTTATAAAATAATAAGTGTTTGAATACCATTGACAAATCAAGAATCTACAATAACCAAAATTTCTTATATTGTAGGAATGTCTGATTTGATTATTTGCTAACACACTATATATTTTTAATATGTTTGTGATATACTTTGGTTATGAATTACTCTCTATTTATTATTTCATATTCATTTATTTGCATCATATTTCTATGTGTGTCCATCATGTGTTTAGTTGGAACCTTATGTGGAACTCAGTTAGCCTTCTCGTAGCCTACCTATATAGACTACTCCATTAATCCATATCTTGGCTTGTTTATTCTGATCTTACATAAAAGCATTTTCTTCAAAAAGCTTTCTCCTTCTCTTGTTAACTTGAAATTTGAATGCTTGTCCATCAACTAATAAAAATTACTTATCATTGCGCACAATGGTTTTGTTCATTTTCAAACCCAACATGGATACCAAATGTACTATATGGCATACATTATTCTTCCTCTTTGTGGCACCTTATTTATTATGTGTGTACAATATGCATTTACTTCAAACTTTACCTCGGTCTTCTTTGTTTAGCCACAGCCTAGTAATCTAGCTTATCGCGCATTTATATGAGGAAAAAGTCTACATAACCCCCTCAACTATTGAGGTGGAATACTTCACCCCAAACTATAAAACCGGTTATTTTACCCCTAAACTTTGAAAACCGGTCAAACAACCACCCTAAAGCGGTTTTGGATGGTGGTTTATTTTTTCTTTTTATTAATTTTCTTTGAATCTTTTAATAATCATAGTAAATTATAGAAAAATCGTAAAATGGAAAATCAATTTCGTCATCTACACAGTGAACATATATTATGGTATGCTTTATTACAATTTTTGTTATATCTTTAGATCTATGTTTTTACGTAATTAATTCACAGCTGCAATTCATATGGTCCAATTGTAATGAAATTTTCATGGTGCACTAATTATTGTATGCTTGAACTATATTAAAACTTACATACTCATTGGATCATGTATAACTTAGTTATATATGATCATAGATTTAATAAGCACAAACCTAAATAAATCTATAAGTAAGTTATACATTATCCAATAAGTATGAAATTTTTACAATTCAAGCATACAATAATTAGGCCACCAAAATAATTCCACCACAATTGGATCTTAGAAACTATATCTATGAATTAATTACAGAAAATCATAGATCTAAAACTACAACAAAAACTTTGTACTAAAGCATCCCATATTATATGTTCACTGTATAGATCTACTCATGTAGAATCCAACAAAATTGGATTTCCATTTTATGATATTTCTGTGATTTACTATGATTATCATAGATTCAATGAAAATAAACAAAAAGGAAAAAGTCAAAACCACAATCCAAAACCGCTTTAGGGGTTATTTGACCGGTTTTGAAAGTTTAGGGGTATAATAACTGGTTTTATAGTTTGGGGATGAAGTATTCCACCCTCAATAGTTGAGGGGGTTATGTAGACTATTTCCTTTATAGGAGCTAAGTGTTAAATAAATATGGAATGGTAACGTATGTTGTAAAAAAATGACTTGGACTAGGTTATTTCATATCTCTCCTTCCACTCGTATTAGTTACAATGTAAACAAACATGCCTTTAGTTGTGATGGCTCTTGATGTTGCTCATGTCTCCTTACGTCATGAATTGAAATTTTGTCATTGAAATTTTTGATCTTATTATTCTTTATAAATTTTGTATCATTATATTAACATGGAACTATATATCATACATATTGATCATTTTATTCAGGAATCACCTTTGTATTTTATTATAAAAAGGTATTAGGGTCATAGGCTGCAGCTTTGATTACTAAAATAGCATAAACATTTGCCTATGAGCATCTCCAAGAGGCCTTCTACATGTCGATCTCTTTGTCATAAAATTTGAACAAACCAAAAACATTATAAAAATAGACTCATAATCACTCTCCATCTTTTCATTCTTAAAAACCACCCTTCTCGCTCTCCACTTTTGGAGAAGCTACATATGGCTCTATAAATACCATATATGATAGTTTTTGTCATTAGTTTTTTCAAAAAGGAAAATTGTGATAATCTATTGGAGTGTAACGAACAAGAAATGGAGAGTCTGTTTGAGACGCAAGAGAAATACAAAGAGAGAAAAATTGTTCAAATGACACTCGAATTAGAGATTTAAATTTATAGGCTCTTGCAGTTGATCTAAGCTTGCACCAACGCAATCAAGGTTACATAAGCCTAATAACCACAATTTACTACTCCCTCTATTCCATACTGTATGACGTTTTTCACTTTTTTTAGCCATACAAGTTTTCTATGCAATTAGGTATACACTGTTTAGATATATAGTAAGAACAATGCATCTAGTAAGAACAATGCATATAGGAAGGCCAACACGTCTTATAATTTGTAATAGAGGGAATACAAGAAATGTCAAAGACTAGCTTGAGAGGCCTTAGCTAACTTGGAGTGCACCGACTTCTTCCACTGCTCAAGATATATCTGTATTGGTGTCTTTTGTTTTAAAAAAAGTGTTATTTCAGTTAAACTCTAAGTATCGGTATGCCACATTATTTGAGCTAAAATGCCAAAGCTAAACTAGATTAAAAAGCTCACATAAGTTATTCTTATGAACATGGATATATAATTTGTATAACTTGCTAATGTTATCTGTACATTCGTCTTTTTTTTACCGAACTCTGTACATTCGTCTTTAACGGAACTATTTCTTTTTATGCTCTCATGAGCTAGTACTACAAACTTAGTCATCGTTCGGCTTAGATTCTGCAACTAAAATATAGTAATTTGTAGCTTTCTTTTGCTAGCCATTAGTAATTAACAAGTAGACTCGTTTTACCATCAGGAGGACGTCGAGAAGTATCTTAATGAAGTGGATTCGGCAACAGAGCGACTTCTTCTGTGCAAGTGCGGCGGGCTTCCCAGAGTGATAATTAGCCTGGCAAGATACATGGACAGCAAACCAAGAGATCTACTTCATGCATCAGGTCTCGAATTTGAGATGAGGCGTCTGAGCGGCAACTTTATGCACGAGGTATCGACCAACCCAGAGTTTGATTCGTCGCGGGGCCTACTTGCTTGGATCCATTCCTACTTGGACTCTTGCCCTCGTCATCTCAAGAAATGTATGATGTATCTATCAATCTTTCCTCAAGACATCATCATTCGGCGGACGCGTTTGATCAGGCGGTGGATCGCCGAGGGCTACTTCAAGGGAACCGACAGCATTACCACTGAGAAGTCCGCAGAGGAGATGTTCGATGAGGTTGCTGCACTGAGCATCATGCAGCCTGTAATGGAGGCAAGCAAGGTGATTGGGTACCGAGTCAACGGTTTCTTCCGCGAGTACATCATCTCAAGGCCTGTGGAAGAGAGAATATTGTTTCCATTGGAGGTCTCTATACTGGAGAGGGAGAGTGGCCATGGTCGCCTAACCACAGAAGGCATAGGGCAACACCTATACGTCGGGACTACATGGGAGAGAGATCGGGTTTTGTTCGCGAGTTTGGACTTGTCACGGCTACGGTCTTTGACAGTGCGTGATGATGAGTGGTTTTGGTCATTCAACATGTCGGACAGGATGAGGGTGCTGCGGGTGCTGGATCTGGAGAATGCACCTTGGGGAGTGAACGATGTTCTCTTCCAGAAGATTGGGAAGCTGCCATCTCGTCTCAAGTACCTGTCGCTGAGAGGACAGAGAAAAATCACTATCCTACCAGAATCCGTGGGTGACCTGGTGCA
Organism: Hyparrhenia diplandra; assembly: GCA_015847255.1. Taxonomy (NCBI): domain Eukaryota; kingdom Viridiplantae; phylum Streptophyta; class Magnoliopsida; order Poales; family Poaceae; genus Hyparrhenia; species Hyparrhenia diplandra. The sequence continues at coordinate 53,057 of JADLZK010001788.1, forward strand.
GCTGCAGACTCTGGATATCAGAGGCACCTCCATCCTGACGCTGCCACCATTCATCACCAGGCTACGGAAGCTGCAGTACATTCGTGCAGGTACCGCCATTGCATGGACAGATGATGACATTATTAGCTCGTCTGATGCGGAGGAACCTGCTGTTGGCTCTCGCAGTTGTGGTGTTGTGGTTCCTAGTGGGATTGAGAGACTGGAAGCCTTGCGAACGCTGGGTGCCGTCTGTGTAAATACCGCAGACAGCGGGGAGGCCGTTCTGCGCGAGATCGTCAAGTCACTTCCCCACTTGAAGAAACTCGAAGTCTCTGGCATCAGCGGGAAGCAGACACAAACATCTGTTTTATTCTTAGAAAGATTAAGATGGATGGTTCCTTTGAAATCCTTGTCACTGCAGTTCGAGAGGAACAACCATTTCCTCCATTGGGAAAAAATTGCCATTCCCACCGGCCTACGGAGCCTAAAGATGCACGGTCCCGTACAGAAGCTGCCACAGGGCATCCAGTGTCATGGCCGTCTCGAGAAGCTGGCTTTAGAGATGACTAATACACTGTTCACAGCAGATGACGTAGTGATCCTCGGGAGCATAAGAAAACTGCAGACTCTACGCCTTCGTGTCAGCAAGGATCAAAATGGCCACCTCCAATTTCCCGCTACTGGAGTCGTCAAGTATCGACCTGGTTGTGAGGAAAATGAAAAACTTTTCGTGAAACTCCAGGTCCTCGAGATTACCTGCAAATCGAAGTTACATGTAACGTTTGACGAGGGGGCGATGGAGAAGCTTGAGCATCTGAAGCTCCACTGCCTTGAAGATTCAGAGATGGAAGATTCAGAGATGCGGTTTCCCTTTATTGTTCCCTTATCTGAAAATGGGATGCAGATTTCTGGGCTGGAGCACCTGGCTTCTCTCAAGCAAGTGAGGCTTCTGGGTTCCTTTGACGATGCACTCAAGGAAGCAGTCCAGCAGCCGCTTGATTCGCACCCCAACAAGCCTGCTCTGAAGGTGCGTCGAGATAGAGATTATGATTTCGGTCGCCGTCGTCATCGTAGGCATAACTTTTTCTTGTTCCTGAGCCGCACGTACGGCAGGCGCCGCTCGTTCCCCACTGTCCTTTTTTTTGTTTTAAGAATTCTTCTTCTTTCTCTTCTGCTTCCTTATAATCTTCTGAATTAGTGACCACCGATTGTTGTATATATATGTACTGCTCCTGTATTCAGTTGGGATTGTATATTTTGTTCTCTTTTCCAATTATTACTAGCAGCCATCACTACTGGAGACTGAGGCTTTGCCGAGTGCCGCTGAAAAATACTCGGCAAAGGCTTTGTGGGTGCTTTTTCTCGGGAGAAAAAACACTCGGCAAAGAAAGAAATCGAAAAAAAACCCCCGAAAAAAATAGAATTTTTTTAATCACTGAGTCTCTATTCTGCTCTCTGGTACCAGTAATCCTCTCTACTATACAACTCATACTCCTCTCTGCATGTTTGTTAAGAAGCTGTTGCTTTTTTTGCCCACTCTTCCCTTTGCTGTCCTCTCCATGTTTTGCCGATGATGAAAATGTCTATGTCCACTGTTTAGCGTTATTATTGTAAATGATTTATGTACTTGTCTCTTACACTCTTTGTTTATTATTGCTCTGCTAATACTCCTACATGGCTACTACTCCTCTGCTTATAATACTACTAGTCCTATAGTCTTTTGTTCATCATTGTGCAGGAGATGACACATTTCAACCGTCAGTACATGACAATCTTTGAAGAGGACGAGATCAGAACAGCTGAGCAACGCTTTAGGGGAAATACTGTACTAAGGGTGCCTCTGGGTGCATACCCGGTGCGCCTAACAGATTCACCATATGGGATTACTCGCAAAGACATACAGGAAGCAATACAGTGTGAGTGTCAGGTCAACGTTCCTCACTACGCCACAACACCGAATCACCATTAGAACATCTGACGCTAGATATTTTTTTTAGGGATAGATAATCTGGCGCTAAAGATACTTAGAGACAGTCTGACGCGAAAACTAACATTTACCGATGTGTTATCTGACGCTATACATATTCAGATTTAGCGTTGTTCGGTCTGACGCTAAAATTATTTACAGCGTTGCTCCATCTGACGCCAAAAATATTTGAGCCCCACATAAGTCTAGCACATAAGTCTAGCGTGTGTCAATTAAGCACAGAGTATAGTCTCTATAGCTTGCGAGCCTTAACCTGGGCCCAGACGGCAAAGTGCCCTTTGGGCCTCCTTCCCGGTCGGCCTGCTTATGGTAGAGACGATCTCAGCCATCAAACAGATCCTACGGTTTCCATAGCAAAGTAGCAACAGCACAAGCTCCCCCAAAACCTAGCAACAGCACAGGCTCCCCAAAACCTTTCTTTCTCGCACACTCAGGCCGCCGCCGCACGGAACAACGACGCCGTGACGGGAGCGAAAAAAAACGCCCTCTCCCTCACCCTCTCCCATTCTCGGTGGCCAACGCTCGGGATCCGGCTGATGCAAGTATCCCCGCTGAGGCTGCGCCAGCCAACCAACAGACTCTTCTACAACCCACCTTCCAAGATATGTCTTTCCATACTGCAGGACAACAACAGCAGGAGGCGGGACAAGGAGGACAAGATTGCTCAAACATGCAGCGGGCTGACTCAATTCAAACTGATGAGGCTGCGACTACACCTCCCAACCATCAGCTAATGTCTCTGCCTCACAGCCAAGGTATAATATCTCATCTTGCAGGTCAAAGTGCACCACCTCACTCTACACACCAGGGTCAGGGGGGCTCGGCATCCAGCCTGATCCACAGATCACCTCAGGAGGCACCCATGCATCAAGCCAACAACAATGACAGGTTCCTCCTTCAACTTCCCTCTGTCTTGGATGGTTTCAGGTGTTATACCGATGCATCCATCACACCGGATGTACCTGGAGGCACGACAAGGAGAGCAGGATTGGGACTATTTATTGTTAACACCTCGACATCACCTCCCATTTTTGTTTTCATTAAAGCTTGTTTGTCAGATGCGGCTTCTGTTTTGATGGCGGAGTCTACAGGATTAGCTCTTACGGCCTCTATTCTTTGCAGGATGAATATAAGGGAGGATGCGGCTCTCCTATCAGACAACCTGCAGCTTGTAAACTACATCAACGGCGCCGACAGAACCAACCCTCCAGACTGGAGAATAAAGCCCTACACGGAGCTTGTCTTTCCAGCCCTTGCAGGACGTTCAATTACGGTGCACAGGATTCGCAGAGAGAACAACCAAATAGCGGATTCACTAGCTAGGCAGAGCTTGTCCAATACCCTCTCCCATAACAATGTTTTTGAGGCGGCCCTTGCCGGATGCCCATGTGCATGAGTGCCCTTTCATTGTGGCGCTCTAACCATCGCGCTGTTAAGCAATGGAATCCATGTTTTCTGGTAAAAAAAAACGCTCGGGATCCGGCGTTCAGGCGCAGGAGACAGCGGACCTCGCGCGGCGTGGCCACGGGACCTGCACGGCAGAGAGGGACGAGCGGGTTCCAGTCCCTACGATGGCGCTGGGCGTGATGGCACCGGCGAGGTGGCGTGGTTCGGCCTCTCCCTCCTCTCCGAGCGGCGCACGGTGGGACAGCCTCACGGCGACGTGACTCTGGCATCAGGCCGGCTTCTCCCTCCTCTCCGAGCGCAAGTAGCGTCGATCCGGCGTCCCGGGGCGGATGCGGCGTCGATCTGGCGTCCTGGCGCGGATGCGGCGTCGATCCGGCTGCGGGCGAGCGGATCTGGCTGCCGGTGCATCACTCTGGCTGTGTGCTTGCGAGCTGACTGTGTTTGCCCCCTTGCTATGTACACCCTGCCAGCCAATATCTGAACCAAAGGCATGTCAGATCGAGGTAATCCTCTAACGAAGCACGCACCTGTTGGCAAATAGATCCTTGTTGGATTAATTTATTAGAAAGTTATACATCAGTTTCTAGTTTCAAGCCTGTATTGAACTTGTGAGGTGCAGTATCAGTTTCCTAGGTGCAGTAGCGTGGAATGGGACGAGCCTTAGGACATAGTTTAGTTGAAGGGTTTGTGGTCATGGGCAATTTAATCTGGAGAGCTAAACATGATGCGTTCAGGATGTATATAGCCATATAGGAATGATGGAATCATTACTGTTAGGAATGGCTTTCAAGCAACATGCGTATTGTGATCTGTGACATCTTTGCAACTAGTTAGTTGATCTTTAGCTTTTTACTGAAATTGTGACACTGACCATTGCTTGAAATGGAATCATTCAGTTAACCCGTGACCAGACGGCCTCTATCCATGGACCGTGGATTGGATCCACGGTTGCGTGTGCAGACTACTGCTCTCCTACCCTACGCCCAGCTGCCGGTGTCAGTGGTGAGATCGGTATTCCTTCCCCATGTCTTTCGGTCCTGCTGTGAAAAATGGAGCACCGAAACGTAACTTAACTATTTGGTGATTTATATTCAGATCTGATCTAATCACATCCTTATAAGGCATGGGAGCCTGTGTTGAATTACGTTCAGGGTGCTGGGCACATATTTCTGAATGTTTTGTCATAGGATACTGTAAAGACTAATTCTTTTAATAAAATTGTAAGTTACATATGTATTCGCTGACCTTCACTTATTTGAAGCCAAATTAATTGGATCATAGCATGTCAATGACTCTGTCTACATGTCAAATTCAGACTCCATCCACATGTTATTATTTTCAGGTAATGCACTTGGGTTTTTGTGTTATTTATTAAACAGTGCCTGATAATATATATGGATTTCTGAATTGCTAGTTTTAGTCATAAAGCATTCATTAGCTATATATATTTTTTACTCCACAATAAGCAGTAGGCGCTTTGGAGCTGCCTAGATCTTTTCAGTAGGTACTTGCATGCTCCTAGCTGAATTTGTTCAATACTTGATGGATCGGAGGGTCACATGCTGTAACATTTGCATATGAACTGATTAGCTGAAGCTTCCACTACACTACAAGTTCATATATGTTCTTTGTCATTTATTTTTGTTGCATCTACATCAGAACTGTACATTCAAAGCATTTAAATATTCAATAAGAGGTCTAAGTTTAGTAGACATAGAAGGTCAGTGATTTGCAATTCGGGTCCTGGCATGTAACTTCTGAACTCGATCGATGCTTTACTAATTCCTTCTATAGGTTTCTGCAGCCTGGACAAAACTGGTGTTGTTTTCTGTAATATAAATGTTACATTTCTCCGGTTGTATATCATATCTAAGATTCGGTGACTACTTGCACTTATGCATATCTCAATGTCTTATTTCTAGAGATATGTGTCTTCTCTTGAACTGCAAGTCTAAATCTTGCGTGTTGTGTGCTGTTGCTAGTGCCTTCTGGAGATATTTCATAGTATTTATTATTTTTATAAGTCATTGAATTCATGTTTTAGTTGCAGCGTTCTCTCCTATTAATTTCAAGGATAAATTTTGATCCACTGTCAGTTACTTGCAGTGTCTTGGATTTTCTTTGGTCATGAGGTGGCCATTGCACTCCACTACGGAGTACCTTGTTAGGTAATTCTTTAGTAGTGAACTTGTCTTATAAGTAGTTCAGATTTAACTGGACTAACTTGTCTTATACCTTTGCACGTGTTAGTTTTATTACAGGTGTTTGATGAGACTATATCTGAATTGCGGCAAGAGGATCAAGGTGCTCATGGCGGGTTCTGATGATATCTAAAATTCTAAATAAAAAGCATGATTGGCTGTATTCCACTTTTATTATGGGATGTTGCATGCTGTTTACAAGGTTGACCTTACTGTTATTATTCCTGGTTCCAGTTAAAACTCACAATTTTGATTTTTTAGCACCACCACAAATGTAGGCTCTGGCATTAAAAGTGGACACTGCTCTTAGCTTCCAGGCCTTACTGTTTCATCTTTTTAGTACTGAAATTTAGCAAACTTCAGTACCTTTGTATTGCATATCTGGTGAAGATTGGCAATTAATTACCTTGACATTTTATTCCAAAATCATCAAGGTATAAAACTTATATTACTTTTAATTAGAAAACAAATTACATAAAGCATTAATCAAGTAACTATTTGACTTAACAAAATCATTAGAATATAAGGTGAAGAGCTTCAGCACTACTGCAAAGGGTGTGACGCTACGAAACTAACGCAACCGGATCGGATCGATTTGGACTTAAAACGAAGAAATGTCGTAGATTATGAACAGGATGGCAATTCTATAATTACTGCTGCGGTGGCAAGCTCGTAATTACGAGCATCTTGTACCTTGGGCTGATGCGTTCGTATTCTTCGTCACGAACTGGACGTAGCCATGACCATGGCTGCTGCTGTTTCCACGCGATGTAGAGGGAGCCAAGGCAGGGGTCATGGACGGCCGGACCGCCGGAGGAGCTGACACGGGAGCGCCATGGACCCACGCTCGGGGCTGGGAAGGGGTCGCACCTGACCTGCTGCTTGGGCGGCGGAACAGACAAGCCGGCGGCGGTGCTGCTGCCCTACAGCGGGCGCGCTGGTCCGGCTGGAGGCCGGGGCGCGTGGTGCGCGCGTTGCGTGGCCACGAGATAGGTCCCAGGTGGTGGTGATGCCGAGGGAGAGGCGCTGGCTGACAGAAACGACGAACAACACACCGTCCATGGAAGCACCTCGCCGGAATAGTTGACCGGAAAAGAAAAACGAAAAGGAACTCGGTCAAACATTAACGGATTCGAGGAACAGAATATGCCACGTTGTAGAGAACGACGAGATCTACCTCGCGGTGGAGACGGAATTCGCCGGAACTCGACAGGTTAGCCGGAAACGCTCGCGGAACACTTGATGAGATGAACTTCCGGCGAGGGATACAGAGCGCTAGGAGTGGCGGCTTGGGATGGCGTTTGCGGATCTGAAATCAGCGCGTCAAGGTGAAGGCCGGCATGTGTTTTGTGGGGATCGATATTCGCAATACCTTATCGCCCCAACCTAACCCAAGGCAAGAGACATAAGGAGAACCGCCTCGACGCCACGTGTGAAGTCATCCACGCGAACGAACTTTTCAGAGCACGGGTGACCGAAGATCCTTATCCTGCCTCGCTCGAACTCCCTTTGGCACGAGCTCTTAGGACGATAGTAGGCTCCGCCCGCTCGAGCTCTCTCCCGTCACGAGCTCCCCCGGCAATCCTCCGCCTCGCACGAGCCTCGCTCCTCAACGAGCTCCCCCGACAGCATAACGAGCAAGCAAGCCCGAGGACCTCTACGCCCCGCTCGAGCTCCCTCCACGACGAGCTCTACCCCGAGCTCATGGGAAGCCCGGGGAGCTCATCATCTGCGTGCCTTCTCAAGGAAGCCGGCGGATACGGTTGGCCAACCACTCCCCGACAGCCCAACAACTCCACGGACGGGCACTATAGCCCACGCGGAGTCACGCGGTGACGGAAACCCGTCCATCGCGGGCTCACTTCGCCATACCCCCGTCGTCAGCAACAACTCGCTCACAGCCGCTCGGTACGATCGACGCGTACATCACGACCCATCCACGGTATGGCCGCGCCCATGCCGAAGACGATTCCAACTACGATTGAAGACATGGCGACGACCAACCACCGTTAGTCAAACCGCGAATTCGCGTGCACGATGACGACCAATTGTAACGCGGGATACCTTCGAGCCGAGACGAGCTCTCGCCCAGATCGCGAGCTCATCGACAAGCTCTTTTTTACATCCCCTCCCCGTAAATGTACTTCCATCTCTGTAAGTCCTCAACCCGACGAGCTCGTGTGTCCTACCCCCTTGCGACTATAAAAGGGGAGCCAAGCCACCGGGGTTGAGGCAGGTCCAACCTCTAGCTTCACAAAGCATTCCAAAGATACACCATTCGATATTGGCACTAGCCTCAATCACGAGACTTGGGAGCCCGCTCCCTCTCTCGATTCGCTTGTACTAGCCCCGGTATGAGCATTTGAGCTCGGATAGTGATCACCCTTTGGATTAGGGTGCGCGACTTGCCCCCGAACTAGTATACTTCCGTGTCATTGTCTCTAGAGCTGAGCCATCTGAGCACGATGCTTGATGAGATTCCGTGGACGGTGGTATTAGACCACGACATGTTTATATGTAGGGTTTGAAGTAGATGGAAATATGATATATTTTATAATTTCAGGATTAAATTAATTTCGAGAAAAATCTAGAATTCATATTTAAACCACGAAAAATACTCCGAATGTTTGAAAATTTAGAGAAAATTTTTGGAGACACTTTTTGATCATGATGAACCCAAACAAAATACTTGGAGCTCATAAAAGATATTTGAGATGATCTAGAAAAAAAGGCTCACAAAAAAAACGAGAAATAGCTCGGAAAAGCCGGAAAAATTCCTGAATAGGTTTGAGTGACGGATTGATGTTACTCAATCATAGAGAAGTGATTTGAAGTTGAGGTCTAAGGATTCGAGAAACTTATAGTGAAAGATTAAACGAAAATACCAAAGATTGGTGGAGGAAAAAAAATGTATTGGAGAGGGACGATCGTCGCACTAACCGCGTTTTGAAAGCTTGGTACACACTCGAAAACATCAACTCAGGTAACATGCAAACATCACATCAAGCAACAACCCATCGAATTAGGAAAGCTCAAAAATTAATTTAGTGTTTTCTATTCACATCCCAAAATCCAAAAATTTGGGGTTACGAGGAGGCATGCCCGTTGGCGCGGCTTCCTGTGTCACTTCATCGAAGTATACGTCATCCATCCCTTCATCCCGTACATTCATTCAACTCGGCGTCTGTCCATACCTGTCTGCCTACTCTCCATAAATGTTAAATAGCGTTATATAGTACTCAAACAGAAAAAAGAGAGGATCTAAATCTAGATCTAGAGTGCATCAAAAAGATGAAAAAAAGATTAAGGGAGGATTAGAGAGCCTTTATGTACCACTTGGTGTGTTTTCCTCCCCAAATCCAAGCTCAAACTCCCAATTCAAAAATTGGTCAATTTTTTGGGCAAAACCTCTCCCCACAAGTTGGAAGAGGAAGACCTGTAGAGAAGAAGAGGGGGTTGGCGTCTTGTATTTATCTTTGCTCGATTAATTGATCACGGGCGCCTTAACATGCCCGCCACAGTTAATCCTTTTACCGTGGCGAGCGGGTTACTGCGTTTTCCGTGGCGAGAAGCGTTAAAGGCGCCGGCCACGGTTAATCCATTAACCGTGGCGGGCGGCCGGATGGCCCGCCGACCGCGCCCGCCACAGAATTACCGTGGCGGGCAAAAGCGTGTGCCCGCCATGGTAAAGATTTACCACCATCACAAAAAAATTTCGTTACTAGTGTCATTTAGGTGTCCTTCGATGTTACAATAAAATTTTTTTGCCTTGTTGAGGTTGGGTGACGGATATGGTGCTGAGCTACTGATAGGCTAGATGTGCTGGGGACGGCGGGGTTGGAGGCGGGGGCTGTGCCGAGTGGGAGGCCGGAGGCCGGAGGCGAGGGGGGAGGGGGTGAGTAGAGGAGGCGGCGGAGGTGGGCCGGGCCTTGTGGACACTGAAGGATTTATTTGTATTCCATCAGACTTCGAGTACTGGTCCCACCGAATGATAGATAGATCGCCAACGAAATTGAATATTTATTTTGTTTTAGGCGAACAATGATAGATAGATCGCCAACGAAATTGAATATTTATTTTTTTTAGGCGAACGAAATAGAATATTTGTAGCATCATCTTAGTTTAGCCCAGAAGCAATCCCGACTATATGCAGGCTGATAGATGGCCCAAGGCCAAGCACCTATGGGCTATGGCAGCCCACGGCGAGCTCGCCTCATCTTGTTATACTCCAGCAGCCTGTGCACGTCAGGTATCACCTCCCTGACGCCGTCGAGCGCGGCGAACCGGTCCGCCCACGCCGCCAGCAGCGGCGTCTTGGCGGCGTCGACAACCCTCACGCCGCACATCACCTCGGACGCGCGCAGCCATCCGAGGAAGCCGCCTAGCACGACGTCCACGAGGCCGGCAGCATCCCCGCCGAAGAACGCCTTGCCCCGGAGCACTCCTCGAACGCCTGCTCAAACTTCTCCAGTACGGCCACCACCTGCCTCGCCGCCTCCACCCTGTCCTCACTGGTCCTGCCATTGTAAACGGGTATCCAGGTGGTGAAGAGCTGCAATTGCAGGGCCAATCATCAGTACGAAATCTGAAGTCGATTTGCAGTTGCAAGTGCAGGTCTCAAGTGAACGGAAGACACAGCAAATACCTTGTCGTCGGCGTAGAAGGCCCAGAAGCGAGCGACGGCGCGGCGGTAGGGATCGGCGGGGAGAAGGCGGGGGCCGACGGCCGGGAAGGCCTCGTCGACATACTCCACGATGACCCGGGACTCGCAGACGGGCCGGCCGTCGTGGAGGAGCACTGGCACCTTCGTGTGCACGGGGTTGGAGGCGAGGAGGAGCTCGCTCTTGCTGCCGAGGTTGTCCTCGACGTAACTGTAGGAGAGACCCTTGAGGTTGAGCGCGACGCGGGCCCTGATAACGAACGGGCTCGACCACACGCCGAGCAGCTTCAGCTCTTGGCCATTGTTCGCTTCTCGAGCTGCAGCCATTGGTTTGCTGTGAGTGAGTTTGAACTCTGGAGTTCGTTCTTTTATAGTATTATACTTTGGAGTGTGGAGTGTGTTCCTTCCATTCTGGGAATTCGGTCCAAGATCGTGATCGTGTGATCTGATTATTGTGTGCATTGACTAACTGATCATGTGCGTGGTTCAGACGTTCACTGTTCGTGTTCGTCATCCATGACGTGCACTCATAATTAATTAATTGATCAAATGAAAAGTTTAACGATGTGAAGTTTTTGTTATCTTTTACAGGTTGCAAATAGCTCGTTGTAGCTTTTTAAGTAATTGTAAATTGTTCCACTAATATATTTAAGGAGGACACTTAGTTCTACTCAATACTCTTATTTGGCTCGCTGTCATTTTTTTTTTTTATTATTGCTCACCCTTAACAAAGGAAAAGAATTGCCTTTTTACTTTATATAGGTGACCATAGTTGCCTTTTCTAGAGAAAGGTATATATTAATATCTCAGGCTCTCCATCGACGGATGCATATAGCTATTCTTTATTACACCACAAACACATAGAATCACGTAGAAACAAACACAAAGCACACACACCATAGGTTCCGAGCCTTGTTCCCTCGTCAAAGACAAACTGACACACATGTCCTCCGGTTACCAATCAGGGGTCCTCCTCACATAAAAACAACTGTTACAATGTGAGACTGTCGTCCGTCATACCCACGCAGCCGCCTCGATAACTCAAATTTGTTGGCCCCACCTCCCACACCCGCCTTCTTGCCAACTTCGTGGCGCCCCCCATGGTGGCCTCCTCGCCAGCATTGTGGTCCATCCCAAAGCACATACGAGGCCCTCCAATGCCTATCGCCCGTCCTCTATGGTAGAACCCGTCGGGGAGGCCTTAGAGGCGTGTGGTTTAACCTGTGGCGGATGTCGGCCGGTTCGAGTCCGCTTATCTCCAGCCCGTGAACTTAGCGGATACTATGATAGCACCGAAGGTTGCCAATTCGTCGGGCCGATCTATGATTTCACATTAAAGGACGTTGATAAAAATCCTTCCATTTAGTAGCACCTTAGGATGACATAGCCTTAACGTTAATGGCGAGGTTCAAAAGAGGAAAGGCTTGCGGTGGAGATTTTACTCGTTGGTGTCAATTAGGTGGTCTTTGGACTTACGTCACTCTCCATGGAGCTTTTGCACTAATAGGTTTCATGCTTCGTCAATTTGAACTTTCTCGTTTTGTTCAATTGCAACCTTATAATGCAATTTCATTCTCCGGACCAATCGTTGTTTTTGTTTCCGTGGCCACACCAACACCCTCCCTCCTAATCACCTTCCTCCTTCGTTGACACCATAAACTTGAATCTCTCAACTAGGCCTCCACCTTCCTTGCCACGACACCGAATGCCACAAAGAGATAGACCGTGCATTGTCTTCCAAAACAATGCCTCCAAGGAGGAACACGATGCCACGACGCCGCCATTGAGGTCTAGGTTTTCACCCGGGAAAGACAAGCCCCCAAAGAGAAGAGGACCGATCGATTGGCGCTTCCAAGGAAGAAAATGACGTCTCAAGACGTCATCATTCGGCCCAAGAGGGACAAAGATTTCGCCATGGCACCTCAATCCCGTGCAAAAAAATTGGCCACAATCGTCCGTTGTGCGGTCGTAGTCTTGCCCAATCGAGCCACCGGCTATCGCCGATGCCTATTTTTCGGATATGGCCACCAACTATCCGCCAACAACTACGCATACCATCGTGCCATTGACTCCCTACGCCGACGACTCTAGCCACCGGGCACCAGTCACGCCTAACCCTAGAGGAGCCCGGCACGCGGCTCCATCGACGCTACCATACGAGGAGGAAAGGAAAGCGAGAGAGGAAGCCCACCGTTGGCGCCAACATCCACCGACCACCCCGTCGCAAAATCGGCAAGGTGACCTCACCAAGATCCACACAGCTCGGGCAAGGCTGCCCGCCGGCCTGCTTCATCCCGTGCCGCCATGACACCAAGCAAGAGGAAGCCCCCCCCCCCCGCCGCCATCCCGGCCGCCCACGTAGCCTGCTGCCGGTGGCCTACTCCGACGATGACGCAGAGAAGAGTCGAGGAAAGGGGTAGGGGTGTGGCGGCTAGAGATGGCCGTCCGAGACGTTCGCGTGGGAGAACGGCGTGGGGGTGATCTTGTTTTTGGGAAGGAGAAGACTGGCTCCCGTCCGTCTTTTTGAGACTAGTTGTGGAAGAAGATCAAGCATGGAATTGATTCTTCCATAGCTCCTCAGCCAATATCCTTTAGGGGATAGATGATGGATCGATGGGATTGGGATGACTGTACCTTGTTCCTTTCCTTTGTGATCGATGTATCGATGCAGTACGTGCCTGATAATCATTGTGTTCTTTTTTGAATATAGATGATGTAATGATTCAATAAAACTATTAACTTATTATTGTTGAATGTTGGATACGAATACAAATGTTGATTGTATTTATGAGTACGTCAATTGCACTACTACAACATTATACTATAGGGGCGGCTCAACATGGCCTGCAGGGGCGTTTCCCAAAAGCGGCCCCTTCTAATCGTTCTTATAGTGCGAGGGGCAGCGTGGTGTGGTTTTCTAGCCGTCCCTTCAAATCGATATGTAGGGGAGGCTAGTAATACTAGCATATGAGAGAGAAAAACTTTGTCTCTACCTTCCCTAACATGTGCTCTGCCATCATTATCAACACCACCTTTGTCCTTACCATCCCCGCCACGTGCTCCGCCATCATTATCAACACCACCCGTGTCCATACCATACCAACCATCATCACCTCGTAGTTTGTTGTCAGGCTCGGGGTTCATTCCTGCTTCAAGCTCTTCTGAATATTGGGACAAGCGCTATAGGTTTCAAGGTCATCTCCTAGATCACCGATATCGTCGTCACCAACAACAGTTTCACCATGATGAATCCAGATTGTGTAATTCTTAACAAATTCTCGTGTAATGAAACTAGTTGGATTCCCGTGTGTTGCCCGCGGGTACAAAGAAGGAATACAAATGGGTTTCGACGTGTACCACTAAGAATTCAGAGATGCATTTGTATGTTGCTGGTAATGTAGGAATATTATGATATAATATAGATGTATTAGCACAATTCCAGAGATTGTATCCATTGTCATATACTATAGAGTATTAAATTAATGTCTAAACTACAAAGTGAAGCAATATCGAACAGAAATATTTAAATGGGTTGGATACAAACATTTGGTAATAGAATGAAAGGAAGATAATCATTTATTTTAGGTAGTGCTCGGTGGCCAATTGGATGCCTTCAATTGTTTTGTTGACATCCGATATTGGGACCTGTGTTAAGAGAACGTAGCATGTATATGTTAGATATCGAGTTGAGTACCATCTGCAATTATAGGAAGTAATCTAACATCATATAGCACACGGTCTCTTAATGAAAAACGTGCTAAGCACGATTACAAAAAAAAATCATATAGCACATGGCAACAGTATACAAATGGTATATATGTATTTGAGAGAATCTGATTTAATTTGAAGATCCAACAGCGCAATAATGCATGGACTCACGAAGAAATATGGCACCAATGCATGTATAATGGATGTATTACATAACCTGCACAAATCAGAGGGTAATATCAGATGAGCGTAGATCTTGATCATTTGGAAATTGAAAATATGGACAAAACAAAACACAAAGTGGCACCTTGTGATTGAGATGATATTCTGAGGGGACATCCACATGGATCCGAGTGTACCATATACTATATATACTACATAGGAAGTGATTAGTTGATGGATTGCCTACAGCCTGTAGAATAAACATGGGCACCTAGTTGAGAGCACTGGAAATGGGAGAGAGAGAGAGAGAGAGAGAGAGAGAGAGAGAGAGAGGTCGAAATGCCAAAATGGATTACCCAAACCTGATGTCTATGGGATCTATCAAACACCAAAAGTTGGTGATTTATATAGACAACTAGATTTAGGGAACTCTCAAACAATGATTCAATTCGATGGGTGTGGGAATGATTCAATTCAATGAGTAAATTGAGGAGCCCGTTCAGATGCATGAGCGTTGAGCAATTTCTAGATTATGGGGGACATGCATGCAGAATTGAATGTAGCTGGCCGGTTCATCTCTATGGCAACGCAGTGGTAATGCAGTGGTAGTTGTTTCATGTCTCCACGACAGCCACAGTAATTTGCTAAGCACTGCAGGACAGGAACGACAGGTAGAAGTGGAGGGGATGGGTGGGTTATGATGATGGGCAGGGTGGAGCACTGGACTAAGCATTTAACTGATGATGACGATGCATTTTCTGTTTCTTTTGCCATATTTGTATACGGAGGGGCACCTTGTGGTGAGGTGTACGTCAATGACTGATTTAATTCTTGTGGTAACCATACATGAGTGTTGTAGCGTGTGGGCCAGCAGGAGGATGACGTTGAGGGTTGTGGATTGAGAGAACTTGGGTTTGCCTACATAGGTGTAGTAGATGAATTCTGAGAGTCTACACGTTTCTCCATGCTATCTCGCTCTTTCAATTGTGACAAAGATATATTACTAAATCATTATTTTGGATCAATGTCTTCGCATGATTCTCATTGGCTTCAATAAATTTATCCAGCTCTTCACAGAAATTTGCCTTCCACCTTAACGCGCCATACATCCAAGCTTGAATGTACTCCATCCTTTAGGACAACAATTAAAAAAACATTAAAGGCCTAATTAATCGGATATAACTAAAAATTCATTAATACCAAAGTTGTAGCACAAAATGAATACACTAATAGATTATGATTTTAGAAAACTTTAGCAAAAAAATCATAGTACCTGGACATCATATGAGAGGGAAAAACATACTACAAGATTCCACTATGAATTTTAAAAAATAAACACATGTTCATCACTAAGAAACCATGAACCCTAGCCACATGAAACTTTTTATTAGTCCACTAAAATCATGTAAGAGAGACTAATAAATGAGCCTAATCCAATACTCGAACTAATCTACCCTAGTACCTCCAAAACTAAGCTCTAATTTGCCCCATAGAAAGCTCAAGCACCTTGGAAGAGAGAGAAAAGCAAATTTTGAATTACTCCCTAACCAACTATTGAAACTTCAATTAATGGGTTGAAATAACATTTTCTTACCTTCTACAAGGTCCCTACCAAAGGATATGAGATCAAAACCTCTCCCTTCGTAGAGCAATTTTTGAGAGGAGCCCAAGGCCTCCCTACCTTTTTTTGTGAGTTGGAGTGAGTGTCCCGAGGTGGAAGAAGGTGGCTGCCCAGGCCTTATGCTACAGATCACTGAAGAGCAGCTAGAGCTGGAGCCACCCCTAGAAATGGAAACAGTATGGGCGGTTTGTTATTGAGCCGCCGTTGCTGATAGTAGGGGCGACTGGTAACACCGGCCACCCCTACTGTGACGTTTGTAGGGGCGGCTGGTTTCCAGCGGGCTCGGGCGACTACTGTAAAACGGTTGGAGAGCCAACTGTCCCTACAAAAAAGCGAGCCATTTCTACCGTGGGCGTTTGTAATGGTGTTTATAAAGTTTTCTAGTTTCCCTATATTTGTGCAGAATTGGTTGAGAATTTCTATATGTTTTTTAGAAACCGTTAAATGAAATAACTTCTATACTATGGATATTTTTTAGACTGGACGATAGCCTAGGTGGTTGGCTTCCTGTGTGTGGAAGCAATCGCACCGAGATTCAATCCCCATCGGGAACATATTTACGCGCCTCATTTTCTTCTTAATGAAAAAACCACCTAGTTCCTCCGGTTGGATCGATTTTTTTTTACACTATGGACTTTTTTGTTTTGATTCTACAAAGTGCTTCTGCTGCTAAAAAACAAATGCCAACCAAACGAGTGTGCCACATGATGGCTATAAGATTTTTATGATCTTTGTAGGAAGCCACCTTTAAATAGCTTAGACTGTCCACATCGGGACCTGCATACCATCCGGGACTGCTCCACCTGGGATGATGTACCGTGAAAATGCCTGCACCGTGAAATGGTCTAGAATGGGCGTGCCTCCGGTATTCCTGGTATGGTCCAGCTGGGCCTGCTGGCGCGACTCGCATGAGAGAAGGTAGGGGAGAGAGAAGGCAGAGGGAGAGGGCCCACGGTTTCAAGAACTAAAAACTGCTATAACCAACCAAAAGATTAAATTAAATTCGATTACAACATTAATTTGTATCAATAAATACTTCAAAACTCGATCTCACATAGATATATTTAGATAAAATTATAAGTGGACCCCACCAATAGTAGTTGGCGTAGAGTAGAGATATAAATGAGGGATATGTGTGGGAGAAAGTGTTGTAAATGAGAGAATCTTAATGACTAGAATGTATAGAGAAAAGTAAAAAAAAGAAACATGAATGCGGATAGTCTTAGTCCCCTATATAAAACCTTGAGTTTTTTTTTTTAGAAACATGTATTCTAAAATGTTTCCGCCTCTTTTAGCTTTTTATGTTCTTTAGAACATTTCCACCAGAAACTCCAAACAGGTCCTCAGCTCTAGTACTTTTTAGGACTACATTTTTATTAAAAAAACATACACACGAAAGAAAGCCTAGAAAGGCGAAGGACGTATACATCGATCATTACCTAGACGCGCGCACCCACACTAACAAAGGAACCACACAAGTTACACTCGATCTTTTGCTATGTACTGCACTCTGCACGAGCGAAACCATCGCACCAAAGGAGAACACAATTGATATCGCACCACGTAAACCGTCGTCGAGCTTAGGAAGTAGGATCCGAGTAGATTCAGTTATTTGTCGCCAAAGCTGCTGCCGCCGCGCCCCGCCTCATCATGGCGTGCTTGATCACCCTGCCAAACTCCGGCAGAGCCGCCTTGGCCCCGTCTAGCGCGGCGAATCGCTCGGCCCAGGCCGCCAGGAGCGGGGTCCTAGCGGCGTCGAGGAACTTGACACCGAGCAACACCTCGGACGCGCGCACCCACACGAGGAGGCCGCCCAGCGCGACGTCCACGTACCCGACGCTGTCGCCGCCGAAGAAAGGTCCCCCTTGGAGCACTGCCCCAGCGCGCCCTCCAAGGTCGCCACCGCCGCGAGCATCTGCTTCGCCCCCTCGCCCATCTCCGCACGCGTCTTGGTGCCATCAAGCATCTTGAACCAGGGCTCCACCAGCTGCACGCACGCAAACAAGTCATCGTCAGGACATCACAGCTCGATCAATCTGCAGCGGTGAATCGCGAGCAATATGCAGCAGTTCAATGCAGCGCACGACGTCGATAAGCTAACCTTGGTCTCGATGAAGGCGACCCAGAACCGAGCGACGGCGCGTTCGTAGAGGTCAGAGGGGAAGAGCGACGGCCCAGCGTCGGCGAACGCCTCGTCAATGTAGTCGACGATGACCATGGACTCGCATAGAGCCTTGCCCCTGTGGAATAGCACGGGAACCTTCTTGTGGACGGGGTTGCTCTCGAGGAGGAGCTGGCTCTTGTTGGTGAGGTCCTCCTCCACGTACTCGTAGCTCAGGCCCTTGAGGTGGAGCGCAAGCTTCACTCGGGATCCGAACGGGCTGAACCAAGTGCTCAGAAGCTTCAGCTCGTCAACTCCACCCGCCATTTCCTTAGCTTCGTCCAACGTATTGTTGATTCTTGTTTAGTTTTTGCTGCTGATGTGATTCGAGCGACGTTCAAGGGAACATAGTGCTATATATAGAGAGCTTGGGCATTGGTTACTCCGTCGTTGGAGGCTTCGAACGGCGTTTATATATGGTCAAACCTTGTTGGAGTACTGATGACTATCTTTCAAGAATCGTATGCGACGCAGTAGTGGTTTAGGTGAACAGAAAACTAGAGAATGCCGAAGGTACGTAAATTCAAGTGGTCGAGTCAATACCCAGGATCGCTAGCAGAATGCAGAGCATTGGCTTTGACGAGCACTCGGGTTTCGAGGCCAGGTTAACGGCGGATCGCGCACATAAGATACGACTTCTGGCCCAATCGCCTTTTCTTGATCCCACCTAATGAAAAAAGTGGACAGCCCAGACAGATTGGGCCACCTCGCCTCGATCCAAGCTTTCGTTACAGTCAATTCCGAATTAGACCCATGGCCCGTTGCATGCGAGCACTCCAAAAAAAAAAAGAAAGAAAAAAAAAACTATGACCCATAATCTACCTTGAACACGTACGGACCGGGCCTACTCATGTCTGAGTTGTGAATGTCATTCGGAATCTCTGTATTTTATCTCCACCTCTCATGCTTTGCCTGGGGCAAGGAGGCTCACCTGATATGGAAAAGCAAAACTGCACTCAAATTAAAAATTTTATTGTGGCAATTGTTGATTGATAGGCTCCAAGCAGGATCCTAGCTGCATGCATTCCAAACGAAGAGTATGGAAAGCAGATGACAAATGCATCTTTAGTGGCAAATTTGAAACCATTGACCATACTTTTGTTGTCCGCGCTCTCTCAACGTTCACGCTTACGAGAGAGAGGGATGAAGAGTTAGGATTTAAGGGTTTCTTAATTTGAGGGCACATGTAGGATCATTAATGGACCTCTGTCTTTTTAGTTTACTTCCTAAAATTTGGTTTGAGGGCCCTACTAAAAATGCTCTAGGTGCCTATCTGAACTTTCAGATATGAATTAAGCACTTGATCACTTATACTCAATTCTAAAATGAAATATAGCCTTCATTTTTTTTTTTCCTTTTTGTCATATTCCATTTAATTGTTGGGGGGGTCACCTTGTGTTGTCATGCACCCACAAATTCATAATCACTTATAACTTGTTATTCATAACCACAAATTCTAAAATGAAATATAGCCTTCATTGCATCCTTAGTTGTGGGGTCATCAATACACAAACCGTTAGTCGTTCAGTTATTCCGAACGGAGGTAGGAACCAATCTAGCTTATGAACTGCTATAGAAATTACACAATCATTCCAGCCAGGAATTATTCTAGGCCATGAATCCGAAACAACCAAACAAACCATTAGGGGGTCTAGATGCTCTTTCAGGAGTCATCAATGGACAAAGGAGCAGATCAAGCCCAACCCAATTACCCAATAACCTATATATAGCCCAGTGAGAAGATATAAAGATAGATAATTGATGTTGGGGGAGCTCATATGTAATATGGACCAACTCCCCTTGAAGAGGCTCCATGAGGATAAATCGAAGATCATGATGGAAGAAACGGAGGTCCACCCCATGACGACGGAGGTCTGGAAGAAGAATCATAGCGGTGATCCACCTTAAGATGGCGGAGGTCTAGAAGACGAATGATGGCGGTGGTCCACCCTATAGGATGATGGAGGTCCACCTCAAGATGGTAGAGGTCTGCAAGAAGAATCATGATGATGGTCCACCCTAGGATGGCGGAGGTCCACCTAAAGATGGTGAAGGTCTGGAAGAAGAATCATGGCGTAGGTCCACCCAAGACGGCGGTGGTGCACCTCAAGAGATGGCGGGGGTCTGAAAGAAGAATCATGGTAGAGGTCCACCATTGTCGAGGGGCCTCCAATGGGCGTAGGAGTGCTCCGCTTGATGATGGGCCTCCCATGGGTGCCAACTAAGGCCCATGGAGCAAGGTGTTTGCTGAGATAAAAGGTCCAGTGTGCCCTTAGGATGTTAAACTGGGATCTTGGATATGCCCGGAATATACTTGTACTTGAGAGGGGCAAATATGTAAATGAGTATCTTGATATACAATGGCCTATAAAAAAGGGGGCAATCTCGACCCGTGTATGGAGAAGGTTGGTGAACTCATTTATGAAATCCTAGTCGACTTTGTCACAAATCTCTTGTTATTCCTTACCCTCTACCGAAGCATCATTCAGACGGAGGTTATCATATCCCTGTCGGAGAACGCTTCAACAACTCATGACACATGTCTAAAAGATCCCTGTCGGAGAACGCTTCTCCAACAACTCATGACACATGTCTAAAAAAGCATGAAGCATATAGTCTTGAGGCGTCCAATATTTTTTGACAACGAACTTGTATGTTGTTAGTCACTCAGCCTATATATAGGAGGACTCACTACCATATTGGTGCAATTCTCCTGGTGCATTAAAGAGGAAAGTACAACTGTGAAATGGCACTAGGGAATAATTGCTCGGAGACATATAGTCGGGACTCACAGTAAAGAGCAGTGTAACAATTTTTTCTCAAATGCTAAAAGGTTAGCACTCGGAGAATCCCACTCACTCGGGAAAAAATAAATAATCTGATTGTGACTACTAGTGAGATTTTAAGAAATCTAGCGGTAGAAGCTAACATTGAAATTAGCACTTAGTTTTCTGCATTAATGTTTTTTTAATATATTTTGTATCTGCTCTTTTGAGAGTTTGTTGTTATCAAATGGATGCTAACATGTAATGCATGATGCGCACGGTTAAGTGCATGAGTTATAATAAAGACAGCAAAAATTGATTTTTTTAAAAAAATCCCTTTTTTAAAAAAAAAAATACTGCCAGTCTCTCCTGTATTCTACCGGTGTTATTTAATGGGTTACATTCAAATTAAACATCTATATGATTATAAGATTATTGATTAATAAACCCATAACCATATATTGTTAAAAATGGCTACATATATATATAGAAAAGGGAAATAGCTCATACAGACGACCACACTAACTGCAAACGTGCATGCACGCACGATGCAAACTGAAGAACACGACATGGGTATAACCTGTATTCGTAACATTATTCGGTGTTACACGCTGTAACACTGTAAACCTTCATCGAGCTCAAGATTCTTCGTAGGTTCATTTGTTCTCCTTCACAGTGCCTGCCGCCGCCGGGCCTCGCATCTTCATGGCGTACTCGAGCACCCTGCCGAAGTCTGGCAGGGCCGCCTTGGCTGCGTCAAGCGCGGCGAAGCGCTCCGCCCATGCTGACAGGAGCGGCGCCGTGGCGGCGTCGAGTAACTTGACGCCGGACAGCACCTCGGACGCGCGCACCCACACGAGCAGCCCGCCCAGCGCAATGTCAACGAACCCGACGCTGTCACCGCCGAAGAAGGGCTTCCCCTTAGAGTACTTCTCCAGAGCTCCCTCCATGGTCGCCCTCGCCGCGAGAATCTGCTTCAACCCTCGGCCTTCTCTTCGCGCGTCTTGGTGACATCGAACATCTGGCGCCATGGCTCCACAAACTGCATGCGCACGAGCAAACACACAAATAAACAAAAATCCTTGAGTCTGCAGTATCGATCTAGTCGCCAACAGAATCTGCATCAATTCAAATATATTCTACATACATGAATGCAGAATGCATGCGTTGAGCGTTGTACCTTGTTCTCGATAAAGGCGACCCAGAACCGAGCGACGGCACGTTCGTATGGGTCGGAGGGGAGAAGCGGCGATCCGGCGTCAGGGAAGGCCTCCTCGATATAATCCACGATGACCATGGACTCACAGAGAGCCTTGCCCCTGTGGAAGAGAACGGGGACCTTCTTGTGCACGGGATTGCTCTCTCGAGGAGGAGCTGGCTCTTGTTCATGATGTCCTCCTCCACGTAGTCGTAGCTCAGGCCCTTGAGGTGGAGTACGAGCTTCACCCTGGACCCGAACGGGCTGAACCATGTGCTCAGAAGCTTCAGCTCGTCGCCTCCACCTGCCATTTTGATTTCCTGCACCTGCCTGCAGTAAGTTAGCGGCGTCTAAAAGATCGGCCGGACGTGTTTGTTGCCTTAGCTTGCTGTGTGGTTCTTGGACAAAGCAGAGTAGCGGTATATATACAGCTTGGGCGTTGGTTACTCCGTCATTCAGTCGAAATTTTTATTTTAGGTAATGATTCAATCCATGTTTATGAGCCAATGTTGATTGACTGATGAGAATTTTGCCAAGAAACATAGGACGCATCTGTGGTTCAGTCAACGAAAACGACAGGGAGGAAGAAAATCCATGAGTGGTTCAAGACCCGGGAGTTACACAGATCGAAGAAGGTTCTATTTTCCTTTCGTATGGACTGCCTCTATGGGTAGAATTGGATAGTCTTTCCGTTCCACAATACTTGCAATTCTTTTGACTCATATAAACTGTATTTGACCGCTCGTCTTATTCAAATTTTTATGTAAAATTATAAAATAAACAAAACGTCGTTACAATATCTTCAGTGATGTAATAAGTCATAACAAAAGTGGTAATATTTATTAAAAAAATTAAATAAGGCGAGAGGTGAAGCACAGTTTATACGAGTCAAAGAATTGCAAGTATTGTGGAACGGAGGGAGTATTATTGTCACAACCGCGACGGAGGGGCGGCGACCGCCGGCGGGCGGCGCGCGCGCGGGCGGCGGTTGGGGCGGTGCTGGTGGTGGCGTGCAGCAGGGGAGGGGCGGGCGGCCATGGCAGGGAGGAGGAAATATTTTCTTTATTGTTTGTCCCTAAGAGATTACATACTCCTTACGTATATAGCCCTCATATGTGACTTGTATCTCAAGCAATCTTTAAAGATTTTCCTTATAAGATTGGAATACCTTTTATAAGTAAATCTTTATTCTTATCCTAATATGGGGCTTCCTTATAGATTGGAAATATCTTTTTCACACAAAAATCCAAAATTATCCTAACCGAACTCTCACTCTAATTTCGAAAAATCCACGGAAGGAGGCGGCGGCGGGAGGGCGGAGGGCGGGCGGGGGCCCCTGCCGGGTTGTAGGCCCCTTGGGCCGGCCCCCTGGCCCCATCGCCTCGGGTGTGACAATTATCAAATTAAATTAGAGAAAGAAAAATCTTGATCTTATTCATCTCAGCTCATTGATAAATATTTTAATAGAAGTATTATCGGATTAAATTAAAAGAAACAAGTTTAATCCTTTGCATGCTGGCACTTCTTGACTCATTATGGAAATATATTCAGGTACTAATTATGTATCATAAATATTAATATTAATATTTTTAATATATTTAGGAGTAAAATACACTTGGGTCTATAAAGTTATCACGGTGTGTCATTTGCATTCATAAACTCTCAAAATACAATTTTGAACCCCTAAAGTTGTTTTGTGGTGCTTGGTAGGTCCATTTGTTCCATTTCAGTACATGTTGGCAAGGTGGCATGACCGACATGGACACTAAAACGTGGATCTACACGTTATTGGCATGCAACTCTCCTGAGCGATCTCCTTGACCTCCTTATATAGCCCAATAGTTTCACTACTACAGATTCGCTCATCACTACCGCCGGTTTCATTTGCCGAAATTTATTCCACCGCAAATGATGAACCACACCCGACAAAGATGATGAGCCGTTCAGCGCGGGATAACCAAAAACTCCACGGGCTCGACTAAATCCGCAAAGGAAGATTTAGATCACCACCGGTTGAATCGTTCCCGGCAAAGGGTCTTGATGGACATAGATCACTCGCGAAGTTTGAATTAGAACCGAAAGCGATTTGAAGATTGACACAACCGGGTTGAATTAGAACCGATAGCGATTTGGGAGGGGAAGCAAAAGGAACCGATACTCTCGGGGTTGAATGAAGAAGGAACAGTAAAAACAAACGATAGAAACAGAGAACGGAGATGAATTAAAAACGACTTGAGAGTCATTATATATTACTAGATAATATATTTACAAAACGAAAAAAAAAGAAAGCGGCGGCCGCCATCGCCTCCCCGCCGCAAGACCGCCGCCATCGCCTCCTCCGCCACCGGCTGCCTAGGGCCTCGCCGCCGCCGCCGGCGTTCCGCCCGCCGCTGCGTTCCGCCGGCGGCGCGCTCGAGCTCCACCGGCCCGCCGGTATCCCCTAGCGAGGATGTCGGCGATGACCTCGACCTTGAAGGCGAAGTTCGCCTTCTCCACCAACGCCAAGGCACCGTTGGCGGGCCGACTTCTTCGACCGCCCGACCAGGTGGGTGAGCTCGGAGGGCGCCGTGGAGGCGAGCCACGGTGAACAAAAGCTCCTCGTTGGTGTAGATGCCGCCATCGCCGATGAAGAAGAAGCTAGCTGCACGGGGTTTATGGAAAGAAAGAGGCTAATTAGCGATGGAGATGGTACCAAATCGAAGCGTTCTTATATAGTACAAAGCCATGGAATGAATGCAGTCCATTGTCATTCCCAAGACACGGCGCCATGAAAAACAGCCAACAAATAAGACGACCGCTCATCCAATGGCCGCCACGACCGCCCGTCTCCCCACGAAAGGCCGACCGCTACGCCGCTTGCGCGCTGTTTCCAATGGCCGCTTCCTGGGCCGGCACGGCGTTTCCCAACACCCAATCCGAAATCCCCTGGTTCGATCCCCAACAAGCCAATTTTTGACCATTTTTTCAAGAACGATGATCGAGTTTAGCATTGTTATTTTGAAACAAGGAATGCATGCTTCACATTGTTTACCATTGCTACAAGATCAACCACACGCACCTTCGATGCCGACGGGTGAGGGAGCAGGAGGGAGGTAGGTAGACGAGAGACTTTTGTTGGCCGGAGCACGAAAATGACACACTCAACTAAACCGTAGCACGCCCACAACACCGGGGCTATTTAAAGAATCAAACTTTGTACCGCCCAACGGATAGCCATCACTATTTTTTTTCCTTTTGTACCACAATATCAGAAGTTGTCACGCTCACTTAGCGTGTTCACAAAGTGGCATGTTTGCATGCATGCCACCGCTTGGGAGAACCGCGTTGGCAGAGTATTCACCGCCGGTTAGGAAACCGATGGTGTCTCTCGAATTGATGAGAAAAGCTCGTGGGCACCACCGCAGCGTCGGCCGCGGGTTAAATCAATGTCGGTTAAAAACGCGCGGGTGTAGTTTTACACCCGGCAAAGGATGTGTAGATCACCGCCGGTGCAGATCTTTCGCGGTGGTATTCGACATCACCGCCGGGTGAAAACTTAGACCCGGCAAAGGATTTCAAAAAATTCAACGGCCGCGACAGCTTCAACTCGACCGGGCCGACCATCGCACCAATGATGGCATGATCGCCGCCACGCCCCTCCGCATACAACGGCGGCCGACTCAACCACGCCATCTCGCCTATTTAAACGGCAAGGGGGACGCCGTGTTTTGCACCCGATTTCTCCTCTATGTTCTTGCATTCTTGGTTCGCCCAAGAGTTCCTAACCCTCTCCTCAAAATACTGAGGGCTTAGTTTTGAATTTTAGTGTCATGGGTTTTGGATCTAGGAAATCTTTTTTCTCCTTATTTTTCTTGTTTTTCGTCCTCGATCTTCTTTGCTAGCAAGATTTCTCCAGTTCCACATACATATGGCCTTTCTTTGGGAGAAAGCCCTCCACATACGATATGCCTAGTCCAAGAAAATGGTTTACGTAAAAGGTGCTAGAAGAGTCTTATCGATGAAGGAGAGACACGGGCTTGTAGCTTCTATGGGTGCCATGATTCAAGATCGAACTCGGACTCATATTAAGAGTCCAGGAGTCCTTGTGCTTTGGGGTGCTAGTGTTCACCAATATCCCTGCACATGGGCATATAGTATCCGAATCATATGGTGCATCCATGGAAAAACAATCCTCATTGGACCAAGTTACCGCGGATTTCATCCTTGGTCCAATGGTCAAGTTTGGGCTGAAGATGAAGCTCCCGGTGAATCTCATCCTCCAACCTCCTCAATGAGTGCACGTAGCAGCCTGCGCCACTTCTTCGATCCGAGGAGGTGCTACAAGAGACTTACCGAGGTGGTTAAATTTTAATGTGTTTGTACACTTTGATTGTAGCATTGACCTATCTCGTGAATTGGTCTTTGTTACCATATATTTAGTTCTATGTAAGGTCTTTGCTATGGAAATATATGTAATGTAAGGTCTTTGTTATGGAAATATATGCAATCAAATTTCTTATCTCGTTGTATTTGCATTTTGTTATGAATGTTGATTGTCTCTTCGATATCTTTGAGTTCCCATTTTTTACCCTTCATCGAACATAATAAAAGACAGCTTGCATCAATGAAATATGCCGCATATTGTGAGGAAAATTTAAATGTATATATCCAAATCTAATGTGAATGAAATAAAGTTATATATGTAACAAAAACAAAGAACAGATAATGAATTTTATTCACATCCATATCCCCTTAAGAACAGATAACCAAAAACCCCAAATTTATGCGTGAAGCATCTACTTCAGTACATATGCAAAGAAGATCAGAACAATGCATGCATGCAAACCGAGTGAAGTGACAACACCGTGAATTCACCGCCGGATACATACAAATAACCGGTAGTGATATTGTATTCTTGCCCGGCTCCATTCAAATAACCGGTAGTCATGTTGTTATGACTTCGGGTATATCTTAATACCCGGCAGTGATGTACCTGCGACCGATCAACCGCTATAAATCAAGGCGCCCGGCCACATCCACACACATACCCAAGCACGCACCCACGAGCTCCAATCACCCCGCACGAAATCCACTCGGCTCTTTCACTCTCTCTCTCTCTCTCTCTCTCTCTCTCTCTCTCTCTCTTTCTAGGAGATTTGTTCATGGCTCCAGGATATTTCATTGGTAAGGATATTTTTTGCTTGTCTAGAATTCCTATATATATGCATATAAACAATACATATATATATACTATATATATTTATGAGATTTGTCCTTTTTTTTTCCTTTTTATCGCCACCGGTGGTATGAACGGTCCTCCGCCTTTGCCGCCACCACAAGAACCAAGTTTCCACGTTTGGTATGAGCCATTCACCCCCGGTGTGGACACAAGGCCATTCCCTTATCCAATCATCGTATGTAATTTTTCTAACATTTTTTATTTCTTATTTTACTATAACAAATACATGGACAATTAGTTTAACTTAACGTCATTTTGTTGCATTTATATGTGTCACGTGACTTTATCCCCAAGATAATGGCTAGAAACAAGCACTTAGCCTGGTTCTCTATCTCTCGGTTTTGTGGAGACCACGACATCTAGAGCATCGCCCGGTCATCAACTATATACGTGTGAAATAAGTTTTTACATCCCTTCGAGGATTCCGTGACACAAATGACCACCTAATCCACGAGAGGGGAAACGAGAGAACGACCGTGCAAAACGCCGAGTACCATGTCGTTTCCTTGTGCTTAGATTCTCTTCGACGTGTTTGCTACATTGTGCCCGATTTTCGCAGACTTCAAGATATTTGCCTTGTCTGCCGATAATATCCCCCCATGGCAATATAGCGAATATGTTGGGAGTTACAACCATGATGATGTGGTAATAAATTAAATTCATCATTTTGGCAATGCATATTAGATAGATTCACATCATCCTCATTCATTTTGATTCTCCCACTTGCGCATTTTGCTCCACGATCTTACTTATGCCGCATGTGGCTTGGCGGTCGTTCTCGACCAAGCTACGCAATCGACTCGGGTACGATTGGGACTTCAGGCACACCTCGGCCAGCAAACTACGGAAGGGGCGACAATACTACATAAGGTTTACTAACTTAGACACCGGTCATTCAAGAGGTTATATCTATGGTCGAGCATTTTTACTTCCTTTGCGAGAGACGAGAGAGTGCAATCATAAGGGCATTGACCTTCATCGACTCAAGCGGATACTTAATCCGTGACATCAATTACCCGATATTTCTACAATTCTACATTCGTGTGCATGGATCACAAGCTGGACCCAATATTGATCCCGACGACGATGATGATGATTAGTGTGTTTACTATGTTAATTATTTGTAAGGTTGTAATGGTTCCTTCCTAATTAATTTGTAATGTTCTTGTAGCCCATGTGGTCTCAAACTTTTTCTGAGCCTTTCACATGTAAATGGGGAAGCACCCACGAAGTTTGAGATTTTTTGAGTTGGTTTGGTACTTTTTCCAGTTTATTTGAATTTCTCGCGCGACGCAACCTTGTAATTATAGTTTGAACTGAAAGGCATCTACCGAAAAAGAGCCGAATACTTGCTAGACTTTTCCATGTGGTCTCATGTGCCCTAGGAGGCAAATCACCGTGGAGGTCCAAGAAAAATTCTTGTGTTTCCATGGTTTAATTAGCCTTCTTGTCGCCAGTTTAGCTCGAAGAAAATTATAGTAATTAAAATATTTATCGTAAAAAACCTAAGAACTTGTGTGGGGGTCATATTTTGGGTGTACATGGCTGGAAAAAAAAAATTCAAGTCATTTCCACCAAGGAGGATTACACATCCTTCACAGAGGCACATGATCCCTACCATCGAACCGGGACTATACAAAGGTAGTTCTTGTGCTCCATGTGGTTCATATGTTTGCCGGTGTTGTAGTGGTCTCAAACTTTTTCTCGAGCCTTTCACATGCAAATGGGGAAGCACCCACGAAGTTTGAGATTTTTCGGAGTTGGTTTGGTACTTTTCCCGCTTTATTTGAATTTCGCGCGACGCCACCTTGTAATTATAGTTTGAACCGAGCGCATCTACCTAAAAGAGCCGGAATGTCGCTAGACTTTTCCACGTGGTCTCATGTGCCCTAGGAGGCAAATCACCATGGAGGTCCAAGACAAATTCTTGTGTTTCCATGGTTTAATTAGCCTTCTTGTCGCCAGTTTATCTAGAAGAAAATCATAGTAATTAAAATATTTATCGAAAAACCTAAGAACTTGTGGGGGTCATATTTTTGGTGTACATGACTGAAAAAAAAAATTCAAGCCATTTCCAACATGGAGGATTACACATCCTTCACAGATGCACATGATCATCCACGAACCGGCAAAGATTTCTATTTCATAGCCTTGCGTGTAATAACCGGGGCCGAATAGGATTGGGGTGAAATTTTCCAAATCTATCCGAACCTCCCGCCATTTCGTTTCTCCACCGCGCCCAAACCAGCCTTGCCTATATATATATAGGTGAGTGGCTCGGAGCGAAATTTTGGCAAGCCATTTGAACACCGCGCCATTCTCGTTCCCCACCAGCGCCGAAAGAGCACCAGATTCGCCGACGGAGCGCACCACCAACTCCAACGTCGCCGTTCGTCGTCCCCTACGCGCCGGGCCGTCCGTCACAGATCCCCGGCCGTTCCGCCCGGGCGAATCGAGGCTTGACGGCGTTCTCCCACGCCGCGCTC
The DNA here is from genome assembly GCA_015847255.1 of Hyparrhenia diplandra. Lineage (NCBI taxonomy): Eukaryota > Viridiplantae > Streptophyta > Magnoliopsida > Poales > Poaceae > Hyparrhenia > Hyparrhenia diplandra. The sequence goes on from JADLZK010001788.1 coordinate 82,610, forward strand.
CTCCACTACGACGCCCCCAACGCCGCGGCTACTAAGCATCCTCTCGCCCTTCGGCCCCTTCCACGGTGAGAACTAATTATCCCTTTAGGTGTTCGAATTTTTACCTATGAGAATGAGAACTAATTCGCCCGCTGTCCTAGCCTCGTCGCCCGCTTGGTCTTCCTCCACGCCGACGGAGGACCGCCACACCTCTCTGCCGTCCGCGGCCTCACGCCGTCTTCCTCTTCACCGACGCCGATACCGTCCGCGACCATGTCCTCCTCAAATCCACCAAGACAAGATAGGAGCGCATGAGGCATACGGAAGCTTGGTGAGTGCCGGTCGATCACGCCCTTGAGGTGTTCGTTGAAATGCCCGCCTCGGTCATCGCAACTTCGTGCTCGAATTCTGAATGAAATTCATGAGTTAGTGTTGTTCAAAATCCGGTTTGGATATTTTAAATATATGTCCGGTTACATGTATAGGCAAGCATGGCGTGGTAACGTAGTGTTTGTTGGTCTTTGCGGGGATCTATCTAACCCGGGAATATGCTCAAGTCCAAGGCTACGCTAATTGTTTGCTTAATTGAAGAGAAGCCACCCCACATACTTGTGAAGATTGAAGAGAAGCCACTCCACATACTTATGAAGATTGCAGAATTGCCGCTTAATTGGTTTTGGAAAGATGTCATGCTTTTTATTTATGTCTATGACTCTATGGTCATTGGTCTTTTTATTTTAGAAGTTGATGTAGGCTTAGTTTCTAGAACATTAGGTGGATTTTGTTGTATGTAACCATTAAATCCTGTAATGTTTTGACGATATTAATGTATGATGATTTTTCGGATTTAAAAAGAGCTGAATTCCACGAATAAATTCAAAAATTTTAAACAAAAACGCCGGGTGGCATGGGCCCGACAAAGGAATGACATACAAACCGGTAGTGTAACTACACCAAACACTATCGGGTTTGAATTACAAACCGTCATCGATGACGTAAACATCACCGCCGGTTGCACTAACCAACCGATAGTCTCCACTCTAATACTTGCCGGGTTGAAATCACCGACAATGTTCACGAAAAGTTCATCGACGGGTTCAATGTAAACCAACATTGTTAGCTCTTCGATACACCGTCCGCCTCAATCCAACCCGATAGTGTTATCCCTACGCTCGTCGGTTCGTTAAAGCCCGACGGTGCTCCCAATATCAACTCGCCGGCTGACTTCTCGAACCCGCATTGCTTGATCAAAAAAATGCCGCCGGGTCCGCGGAACACCCGACCGGTGTTCGGTGACGTCGCGCCGCCGGTTCGATATCAAACCGCAGTCTCTCCGCATCATCACCCGGTGTTTTGACCCGGTAGTGTTTCAAACCCCACATCACTACCGCTATGGTCTCCGGTTCGGTTCGCCGACGCTGAAGGGGGTTGGAGCCCGGCAGTTGATGGACAATTCTGTAGTAGTGTTTCACAGATCCAGACGGCGGCACTTATATCTTGGTGTACAAAAGAGAAGGGAAAACGATACATGCCACTGACATGTGGGCCCACATATCAGTGTCCATGTCGTCCAGACCACATAGCCAACCTATGCTGATATGGATTAGATGGATCCGCGGTGGACCACAAAACAACTTTAGTTTGTAGACCTAAATGGCATGCGGTGACAATATGAGAGACCACTAGTGTTTTTAACTCTATATTTAGTCAAGATTGATAATAATATTTTGATTTCTCGAGAAGGGAGAGAACGATGGGACTGAATGAGTGAATATTAGCAGTACACAATTAAACTTGCAAGCTCAGTAGAACACGACAAAGTACGACTATGGCTATGCAACGAAATGTGTGATGCACATGAGCTCGCAGCACAGAACAAAACTTCATTATTTCATATATAGTGTATAACTACATCACAAGAATCAGGAAATCATGGCCGACAATAATCGACAACAGTAAACTTCTTTATTTAATTCAGATATACGATTATTTATCATCCAAACATTTCTGTTACCAGACCGGCCGCACTCACGAATCACGACTGTCCGGCCTGCTGCAGCTGCCAGCTTAGTTCTTCGTGGCTGCAGCTGCAGCCCAGGCTGCGGTCATGTGCGCGCGCTTCACCTTGGCGAACTCGACCAGTCTGCCGACGTCCGGCAGAACGGCCTTGGCAGCGTCCAGGGCGCCAAAGCGTTCCGCCCACGCCGACAGGAGCGGGGTCTTGGCGGCGTCGAAGAACTCCGCGCCGCACAGCGCTTCGGTTCCTTGCAGCCACGAGAGAAGCCCGCCAAGAGCGACGTCCACGTAGCCGACGCTGTCGCCGCCGAAGAACGGCTTTCCCTTGAACAGACGCGGAGGGCCCCCTCCAGTGTCTCCACCGCACCGAGCATCTGCTTCGTCGCCTCCAACCTCTCCTCCTCCGTCTTGGCAATGAATGCCTGTTTCCACGATGCCGTTATCTGCACGCACGTGTTGTGTATGTTGAACCGATGCAGTGAGCCATTGATGCATGCACGAAAATAAAATTAGCGAATGGTGGTGAGACCTTGTCGTCGATGTAAGCGGCCCAGAAACGAGCAATCGCACGTTCGTGAGGGTCGGCGGGGAGAAGGGAGGAACTGCCATGGCTCGCAAACGCCTCGTCGATGTACTGCACGATGACAAGCGACTCGCTGATAGGCTTGCCGTTGTGGATGAGCACGGGCACTTTCTTGTGCACGGGGTTGGACGCGAGGAGGAGGTCGCTCTTGTTATCAAGGTCCTCCTGTATGAGGTCATAGCTCAGGGCCTTGAGATGCAGGGCAATTCTCACTCTGCACGCCCAGGGACTCGCCCATGTGCCGAGTAGCTTCAGCTCACCTCCTGCCATTTCCTGTGTGTCCTGCAAGTTAATAATACTAAGGGATTCAGTGCGTAGATGGTTTGAGCCTGTTTTGCTAGCTTGCACTGCTTTCCCAGGGCTCTTGGCTAATGGCACTTATGGAACGGTATTTATGGAACTTGGGCGATGCCACGTTAGGGAAAATACAATGGCTCGTCCTGTCTCTAAGTTAATTTTTCATAAAACCCCCTGTCAATACTTAGAGATAGTAGTCTCGTCTCTTTGTGAAAGGACCACCTGGGCTCATGCCCCAATGTTTAGAGACGATTTCGTTCTGCGTTGTACAGAAGATGTCTGCGTATTCACCACCAATCTAGTGTGCTCGTGCATTAAATACTTTAGAGATAGTGTTTCGTCTGTGAGTTGTATGACATGTCTTTATACATGTATGTATGATTGATTTGAGACCCGTAGAGACGGACCCCATTTGTGGGTTATACATGCCCTTATGGATGGGGGGCAGCCAACAACGGGCAAATTGCATCATCCATGATCCACGTGCTGATGTAAGAGGGGATTAATTTCCCACTTTTCCGAAAAAAGCCAGAAACCTGCAGGTGACACGCACAGAACACAACATATATACATTATATGCACGTCATACAAAATATCGTAGAACATCACTTCTATACTATATGAAGTACATTATAGCTTGTCCTCTGCGTCTGTACTTAACATTACGACACCTTTGCATGCGGAGACCTTTACAATTAATTAAGATGTGAGTGAGTTGAATTATGTTCTTAGTTTGGTTGGGGATCTGGTCCTCTCGATTTATTGCTATAAGGGAAAGGGAAAAAATGTCTAGATCTATGGATGTCAGTGAACGGCCTTTGATGTTTGTTTTTCTTCTCAAACGCATGGATGGGATGGGATATGTATGTCACATCAACCAGCGGGTGTGTTTAAATCACTAAAGTTGGTGTAAAATTTTGGATGGATGGGATATGTATGTCACATCGTACACTGTAGCACGTTTCGTTTGTTAATGGTAAATATTATCCTACCATGGCGTAACTAGGCTCAAAAGAATGGTCTCGCAATGTACATCTAAACTGTGCAATTAGTTTATTTTTTTTACCTAAATTTAGTACTCCATACATGTGCCGGCATTTTGATGTGATGGAGAATCTTCTTTTTGCATAGTGAAATTTTGGGGGAACTTTGGGCTCTAAACAGGGCCGCTATATCATAATGGACCAACAAAGAGGATTTGCACAAGCAAACATCTCATTTTTGACCTTTTTTCCTATGCTAGTAAGTCAATTACGTACCTACATGACTATGAGATATAGAACATGATATAGAACATGTGGTAAGTAAGCTACTAAGTGACCGGAATACATCATGAATTAGTAGTGATTGGAAGGAAGAGACTGGATGGACCACCTGACTTGTGCTTCAAGTCCTGACCCAAACGAGCGGAGTTGATTAACCAAGGTGAGGAGACTGAATGAAGCTCTATTATATTATACTAGTTGAGTAACCCAATTATTCTCTCCCTAAAGGCACAATTCTGGACGTCCAGTTGTTCACGTTCCTATGAAAAGGCTCTATCCCTGATGCGAAGTCCAGTGATTGGCGCCTTGTCTTGCGCGCAAAGCATATGCCCGTGACTCATCGCTGATGCGAAATGGTGATTGCTTCCCAAGTCATGCTCTGAAAGCGATGTCCAATTTCACTATAAAACACGGTTTTTATGCTGATTAAATTCACTTTTGGTTCAGAGCCGACTTTGTTGTCCAAGAACCTCAGGCATACCTTCTAGTCGAAGCATGCAACTTTAGTGATCTTCCTCCGTTCCCTCACCCCTCCTTCCAAATATCACAACCTTTTTTTCTTTTATCGGGGCACCTCTTTTCTCTCTCTCTCCCTCGGGCTCGTATTTTAGGATCTGCTCCGGATACAGGCAACTTCATGCTTCCAGTTCCATAAATATTGTATTTTTTAAAATAGTTAATTGCAAAGTTAAAAGTTATTAACTGCAAAGTTATGGATCTGAACGCTAACGTCCCTTCGAGCGCACATACCAGCAGCCGTTTGTGACACATGTGACTAGCCATATAAACTGTTACCTGCAAATTTGTAGATCTCAACATTAACGTTCCTTCAAGCAAAACATTGATAGAAAAACGCTCTTCCCAGGCCCAGCGTCGTCCCGTACAGGGTGACTCAGGGCGACTCACCACCACTCGCTAGAAGGCCGCCGCCGGGGCTGCTTCCCGGCTGCCTCCGCTGTTCTTCAGCACTTGGTGGGTGCGGCCAGCGCGCGGCACTCAAAAAGGTGTCCGCCGCAGCCAGCATTGCCATTCCCCTCTCGTTCCTTCTTCTTGGAGCTCCGTTTCATGGTGACAAGGGTGTCCGCCACGAGCTCATGGCCGGCGGGGTGGCTGGATCTCGCCCGCTCGGGTCTAGATCTGGTGTCCTCTAGCCTGGATCTGGTGCCTCCTAGCCTGGATCCAGTGCCTCCTAGCCGGTGGCGACCTGAAGACTAGAGCTCGTCGCCACGTGCATCTCATCAACGCGTGCGGCCGGGCCGAGATCCCGCTCCCCCGAGGGGTTTCTTCGGGACCGCCGCGTGCCTCGTCCACGGCGGCCACCGCCGTGGAGCTCTGCAGCGGGGGAGCTGGATTCGCGTTGGGCCTGGTGAGGAAGGACAAGTCGGCGGTGACCTATGACGACTATTGGCCGCACGGGCGGCCCAACAGGGCGGGCCGGGCGAAGATTGCGGGTGCCGGGCCCGGATCTAGCGAAGCCGACGATATGTGGAACACGCGGCGGCGCCGGGCGGCTAGATCCGTGATAGCCACGACCGCCTTCGTTCTTGGTCGCTTGGATCCGTGAGGGTGCCGTCCATGGTGAGCAATCCCGGCCGCCCCCCCTGTTTCCGCTAAGGTCGATCCGCCATGATTCGCTTGTCCTACGAATGCACAACCGGGTGAAAACCCCGTCGGCTTTGTCCGGACGGGTGGCGATGCCACGCCGCGGTCATCTACCTCCTTGGAGGCACCGCCAAAGCTTCATTCTTTCGGGCAGCGCGGACGTGGTGCTCGCCGCCATGTGTCCTATCACAACCGTTAGTCACGGCCGACCGAGTCCGCGAGCCGGTTTGGTTTGGAATCTAGGCGAATGCCTTATCTTACTTTGCTTCGTCCGCGACGATGGCGCACTAGCATGATGCCCCTCCTTGAGGCGTCGTCGAAGATTATGCCACTACTACCTGCTCGACGGCGGCTGCATTCCCCGGGTGAAAGCCCTATCTACTCCGGCTGATGGCGGTGGAATTTGTTGGATGTCACTCCCTTGTTGAAGGCGTCGTTATCTGCCATCCTTGACCTTGAGACCAATCCGAGCCCTTTTGTCCTCTCATCTCCTTCTTTTTCTTGCTCCGCTCTTGGGTAGGACTAACCTTGTCGTCGTTGCCGTCACTTCGAAGAGTGTTCTCCTCGTGCAGCTCTAACTGTTGACGCTCTCCTTGATGGTGCTTAGAAAATCTTATGCCGGGTGGGGCCCCTGGATGTGCTCACCATCAACAAGTAGGTCGTCATGTCCGTGATCTTGGGCTTGCGGGTCTGTCACCACTTTTAGTCCCCATTCCACTGTTCGTTCCCATTCCACATTTCGCGTCTCAGGTGGAGGGAAGCAACGGTGCGGCGTAGCTACGAGCAGTGGTGTGGGGCACAAAAGGCCCGGTGAAAACGGCGAGTATGTTGCTCGGTCGTGGCACAAATCGGCGATCGGTTTTCGGTTCATGCCTAGCGCCTAGACTTACCCTAGAGTATGTTGTTGTGATCTCTCTCTTCCCCTTTGTACTTCTCTAGAATTGTTTGTATTTCTTCCAACAACTGGGGGTTCCCCAGGCATCTGTGGAATGAAAAAGTAGGTGGGGATCACTTAATTCCTCCCCCCCGAAAGTTCTAAAAAAGCTCCTTCGAGCACTGAGTTATATGACCCATGTGACTATATAGCTGACGCTATTCTTTTATCTACACAATTTTGAATATAATATTTGACACTCTAGGCCTTGTTTAGCTACACGCAAAATTCAAAATGTTAGAATTCAAACTCATGTAGCATTTTCATTTGTACTTGGTAAATATTGTCCAATCATGGACTAACTAGGCTCAAAAGATTCATCTTGTGATTTACAACCAAACCGTGCAACTAGTTATTTTTTTTCTCTACATTTCTTGGTCCATGCATGTGTCCCTAAATTGACGTGATGGAGAGAGAGTAAAAAAAACTTGGAACTTTGAGGGGATCTAAACAAGTCCCTAAATGAAAAACGTTGCTTACTACATTGAAACCAAGGAGAGGTTCCAAGGCGGAAGGACGGTATGTGGCGGCATTGGGGAGTTCGTGTTGAAGCGAAACTACCTATGAGAAGGCGCGACGATCGTCGATCAAGAATATACCGGGTTGGCACCATTGTGTTTAGTGGTTTAATCTAATTGTATCTAGAGACAAAATGGAAATGTGTAATTGCCCTATTAAATAGGATGAGGGAGTCCCCAACCCCTTACCTCTTTCATGTATGCATTTCCACTTCTCATTCAGGTTTTCCCTTCCTCTAATTGCTTGAGTGGGAGTGGCCCACGAATTTAAGTGATTTGTGCAAGAACTTGATTGGTGCTTGGGAAGAGGAGGTGCAATCCCTCCTTGTGCCCTCTGGGACTTGCTGAAAAAAAAATCATTTTGTGAGTTGTTCATGTGATTCGCGTTTTGTACTCGCTTTCTCGGTTGTTTCCCTTTCATTCATGGCTCAATTTGTCGATTTTAGGCCGTTTGATTCTTTTTTTTTTTTTTTTTTTTTGCTTTGAGATGAACTAGGGACGTGAGAAGATCATTTCAATATAGAAGGGTCATAACAATTTCCTCACGAGTTCATAGATCGGGGCGAATCAAGTTCATGACCTCTTTTTAGGGCATTTATCGTGTTCGTCCAGTTTTCCGTTTATTGGCCTCAAATTGGGTTATGATCTTTTACAGGTAGCTCACCTATTGCCTTATGACCATATGCAGTTCAAATATGGTGGCAATCAGGTTTAATTTGGTCGGAAAAAAAAAACAAATTTTCCTCGTTCCGGGTGATTTTCGGAAGACTCTGTTCTTGTTGATTTCCCGAACTACGGACAGTCTGCAACTGGACCCCAGACAGGCTGCCCTTGAGTGTTCATATCACATACAACAACCTCTCAGTTGTCTAGTCGCGGAATGTGGGTAGTCCACACTTCCTTCACAAGGGGTGTCCAGAACTTGTTTCCAATGTTTATTTGTTTTGCCGTTTTGAACGCTGGAAAGTCCGCCCATAACTCCAGATAGTCTATTGTTCTCTTTTCTACGGCGTATAAAATCATCTCTTTTTGGTTTGGTTCTGATGTTTTAAATGCCGGACAGTCCGCCCTTCGACCCTGTATTGTCTACGGTTCAGTTTTTAGGAGCATGCATTGTTTGGTCCGGTTTCTGTTGTTCATCATTTCGTGCATGCGGACAATCCGTGAGCAGAACCCGAACAGTCTGAACCTCTACTGTTTTTTAGCTGTCCTATGTTGTTCTTGCCCGTTCCTTTGAGGGTTTTTTTGCGTCGGTTCTCGAAAGTGATCACTTGTGTGCCTAAGACTTCACGTGAGGTATCTTGCTACCGGTCAGCACGTGTATCTCTCGCATCTTATGTGAGATCAATGTGAGATCACTTCTGAGGTCAGATGTCGAGCCAAGGACAATAGTTTCGAAAGAAATTTGAGGCTCTCATTCACCCCATCTCTGGTCGCCGTTTCATTCCTTCACTATGAACCACAATGGGAGGCAACGCGACGCTGCTAGCGAAGCTAAGTCTTGGTAAATATCTTATAAACATATATGCAATGTTTCGCTAGGCAACTTAAGCGCCAAGGCCTCGTTTAGTTGGCTAAAGTTTCTAACTCTTTTTTCCCTCTCTCCATCACATCACATTAAATACACCAAAAGATATATGTTTGGAGTATAAAATGTAGGTAAAAAATAACTAATTATGTTTAGATGTACATTACGAGGCGATTCTTTTAAGCCTAGTTACGCCGTGGTAGTATAATATTTACCACAAACAAACGAAACGTGAGGAGGAGAGTTCCGGGGAGTTACTTTTGCTAAAATTCCTAACATCTAAACGAGGCCCAAATCGCGTTTCAGAGGGTGTATGCCTTGCCTTTGGGGGTAGCCTGACCATAGGCAGGTGGAGGTCGCCTGTGAGGAAGGAGTGGCTCGGGCGAGTCCGCGGCGGGTGTGGGTGGTGGTAGTGCTTAGAGAGAAATGCGGATAGGAGAAGAGGGGGGAGAGAGAGAGAGAGCTCATGGGAGATGAGAGGAATCCGGCCGCAATCGCATCGATATTTGGGTGTGTGATAGAGTGATGTGGGAGAGGGAGGGGACCTGGTGCGGGCGACATGGTATGTGATGGGCGAGAGAGAGAGAGAGAGAGAGATGTGGGCACCGGCACATGTGTACCGGAGATACGGGAGTGTTTTTTTTTTTTTTTTTTTTGCATTACGGGAGAGGTTAGGTGTGTGGGTTGGGCCTTTAAATAGGCCTTTTTTTCTTTATTTTCATTTCTATGACCACTATTTTTTCTTTTCTTTTAAATATTTATGCATGTATTAGCTTTGCCTAGAAAAACAGCTAGCAACGCCTAGGCTCTAGGCTACGGGTCACCACGTAGGATCTAGGATCTGCCTAGCGCCCTAGCTAGACTTTGCATATATGTATGTCGTTCTAGGTCTAGCGTACACCTTAGTGGTGTGTGTTATCTGTGTGCTTATGTGTGTTTAGTTGCATATTTAGATATTGCAACTTGTACTGCAAGATCTGTGGAATAAAAAAAAACTGCACTCAAGTAGAGAGGCTAGATAACCTTCTGATTTTGAAAAGAATATTGTGTTTAAAGAAGTACTACCACTTGTCCACTTCCATATCGGGGTTATTAAAAGTCCATGCCTCCTGCTCGCACGAGAGCGATCGAGGCATTGGTGGCTCATCCGCTCGCACGAGACACGATCCTTATACGGCACACGCGCGCCGCTACGCATAGCCGCCAAGACGGACGCGCAAAGGCGCGTCGCGTCTGCGGCGCCGGAGGGGGCGGGTGGTGGCGGCGGCCGGCGGCGATGGCGCCGCTCGGCGGCGGTGGACGAGGCGGCGCCACCGCCGCCCTAGCTTTAGGGTTCCGTCGTCGTCCCGTAGCTTTAGGGTTCGCCGCCGCCGCCGGCGAGGGTTCCGGCGAGGTCGCCGGCGAGCCCCGCCGCTCCATCCTCGGGTATAGAATCGGGCCGCCGGCCCGGGCGGCGGTCGTGGAACGCGGGGTGGTGGTGGCGCTCGGCCGGCCGATGAGCGAGGCGGCGGCGCGCGCCGAAGCCGCCGGCCAGGCAGGCCCCATCCGGTGGGTATGGGTAGGCGGTGGGAGGTCGCCGGAATCCATGGCGGCGACGGAGTTTCGGTGGCGGCGGTGCTCTGCGGGCGTGGTTGGAGAAGATGATGGGGGCAGGGAGGGGGGCCGCCGGCGCTTCTAGGGGGCACGGCCACGCTTCCTAGGGGAGGGGGCGGTGGGGGGCGGGCTTCGGGGAAGAAGAAGGGTGGTGTGCGCCCGGATCGCCGCGGCCAAGTCTTGCGGCGCTGGTATCGCTAGCGGGCGCTCGTATAGCCGCATAGCGGCGCCCCGCACGAGAGCGATCGAGGCATTGGTGGCTCATCCGCGTGCTGACACGTCGCGCTGCATGTTCCTTTTGCAAAAAAGCCCTCTATCTTATAGAAAATCAATCTTCCATCCACCTTATCCTCTCTAAACAGATACCGTGTTTGAATATTTTATTATTAGAACCCTAATATATATTTAATTTCAACGCGAAGCAGGAAAAAAATGATAAAATTGCTTTTTGCAGAAATCCCCTCTATGTTTTGCGGAGAAGCCCCCGCAACGGCGTACCTAGCCCTAGCACAATTCCCCGTCTCCTCTCTTCCTCTTTCTCCCCCGCCGCCGCCACACCGGTGCTTGCCGCTGTCGCTAGAGCATGGGGTACCGCACGAGCACGCCACCGTCGCTGGAGCAGAGGGAACCGCAAGAGCTCCGGGCCATTCAACAGACAAGCAGCTAGCGAGGTGGGGGGTGAAGGCGTGCTGAGCAAGAGCCCGAAGATGGCAACTCGATGGTACGACTGAGCAATTTCTTCTTTACCCTTCTCCTTTACTCAGGCACCATGGTGCGACATGGAGGGCGAGGTTCTTCGCATGGATGTCGGCTTCAGCTATCAGATCTGTGATGGGCTCCACCAGATCCATGCTGGGAGATGAGGAGCGGTGGGAACCACCTCCTCCATGGCATGTCGGCGCCGGCCGGTGGCACAAGGTAGAGGATCAACCTAAACGGTGACTGGTAGACTCCTCCCTGCTCACGCACTTCCTCTCGCCTCAGATACCCTTATTCTTGGCGTGGTGGCGTCCCTCAGTCCAGCGCCACTATCGTACAAGCTAGCTGTGTGCAATGGAACAAGAACACACTTCAAAGCAGTCCATGTCCACCAACAAATTCAGAAGTACAGGTACAGGAGGCCCACTATTGTTTATCCAGCAAATTTTCACTGTTTTAGACTTTCAATCAATGGTTTCTTATGTACTTACAATAGGTATATTGTTTGTTTGCAGAGATAGCTAGAATTTTCCATTTGGGAGGATCTGGTGGAGCGCATGACTGCACATATAGAGAGGCAGATTGATATCTGCATGCCCGACATGCCTTTGATTAGTATCAGTTAGTTCCATCCATTCTTTTTTCATGCCTTTAATTATCATTTATCTGTTCACAGAACAAGCAGAGTTGCAGTTGCAGTTGCAGCCGGCCCTTGTGTATAAGATCGATCGTGTCTTGGTCATCACTTGGCATTTGCCATAGCTGAATTAACATACTTGGCGTTTGTCGTAGCTAAATTAACATACTGCGCTCTTTTCATCGACTGTGTATCTTGTGGTATAAAGAGAGATTACATCTACAATGCAGATACTTCTCCATCTGCAATCTGTCTAACAAGAACAAGTAAGACATGCATGTGCTAAACTAAAATTTGAACTCTAAACAAGGTGGTTTAGTTTTTGTATAGATGTAAATCAATGAACTAAGAATTGATATTGTCGCCATCCACCATTGCAGCGACGTATTCATCTGATCCTTCGGCAATCCCAACCTAATGAGCAAGGATGCTCCCTCTTTTTTGACCTGCTTTGAGGAGGAACCACATTGAGTCTATTGTTCATCAGAGACTTCATAGGGACCTAGAGGGCCTGGACTGGGAGATGTTGTGGGCAGAACTATACCAACTTTCTTATTATCTAACTCAAATTCAATTACCTGATCAGGATTTTCTATGCATGTTTATCAATTGTCAGAACTTTCTGTAATCCTATGGATGTTTAGTGTTTTGAACCATTATAGCAAGCGGTATTAATGGGATGTGCCATCTAATTCTTGTATGTTGTTGCTAATGGATCATTTAACAATAATGGAACCAGGTTATTATACATATTTTATTGTTTGCAAATTCAAAGACCATCGTAATGTTGTTGACAATTTATTCGTTCCATTTACAATGCAATGGTTTGTTCCTTGTAGTTTTTGTGGTGATGCACTTGTGCAGCTGCAGCTTAAAACAGCTACGACAGAATGGCTGCTTGGCATGCTGCTGGTGGCTGCAGCTGCTTTTGCAATGCTTCAGCCTCTTTTTTATTCCCGTCCTTCAGTTATATGAAGTTAGTGTTATCTGGCTTAATCTGGTATAGATTATGCTAGAATCTTGATGTTTATATACACTTCAAAATACAAAAGAAGTTTTGTCCTTTTATGAAGCAAGAAAATCTTTGTTGTAATTTTGGCCATATAGTTTAATAGTTATAGGCTTTGCCAAATGATAATTGCAGGGCGCCCGAAGGGCGCTTGATGTTCTAGTACTGTAAAAAAAAAAACAATTACTGGATTCGCAGTAGTAAAACTCTTCCCGATAACTCAATGAATGTACAAAAATTAGCACTTCTGCGAGGGTACAAGCACACACATCTTTCTATAGCTTACTTATTCCTTACACACTCTGATAATCACATCGACCAACTGCCAAACGCCCAAATCCACCACCAGCACACTGTACTATTTGCAATCTGCATCAGAAACCATGCCGGCCGGATTGCCGGTTCAATTTTAGTTATCATTTGAAGCCCTGGCAGCATTCTTGGCGATTAGCATCTTGGCGTACTCGACCACTCTATCAACGTCCTGCAGGACCGCCTTGGCCGCGTCGAGCTCGCAGAAGCGCTCCATCCACGCGGCCAGGAGCGGCGTCCTGGCGACATCGATGAGCTTGGCACCAAAGAGCGCATCGTGTGCCTTGGCATACGTGACGGCGCCACCCAGAACGACATCCACGTACCCGACGCTGTCGCCGCCGAAGAAGGGCTTCCCCTTGGAGCACTCCTTCAGTGCTCCCTCCAGAGTGTCCACTGCTGCCAACATCTGCTTCAGCGGCTCCTCCCTCTCCTCGTTCGTCTTCGCCCGGAACACTTGATCCCAAGGGGGCACCAGCTACGTGCACGCAAGCATGTTGTTATTAGATGTAAATTCTGGAGCTATCTAGAAATTTGAAGCAGATAACAGGAGATCAACAAGGTTAAAAAACAACAAAAACCTTATCTTCGATGTAGGCAGCCCAGAAACGGGCAATGGAGCGTTCATAGGGGTCAGCCGGGAGGAGGGATGGGGCGGTGCCGGCAAAGGCCTCATCGATGTATTGCAGGATGACCTGCGACTCGCAGATAGACTTGCCTTTGTGGATCAGCACTGGAACCGCCTTGTGCACTGGGTTAGAGCGCAGGAGGAGCTCGCTCTTGTTCCTGAGATCCTCCTCGACGTACTCGTAGCTCAGGCCCTTGAGGTGGAGAGCTAGTTTCACTCTGGTGACGAAAGCGCTCCCGTACTGCCCGATCAGCTTCAGCTCGCCGTCTTCTCCGGCCATCTCTTGCTGTGGGTGTCTCTGTGATTGTCCTGTTTCTACGACTGCTCCGGAGTCCTGAGAAGGAATTTAAATTGAAGCGACATGGTATAGTGGACCAGAGCGATTGCATGTTTGACTAGATTGATTACTATCATTATTTCACCCTTTTCTTTTCAAGCTACTGTTGTAGTGGACCACGCAATGTTGTAGTTTATTTGGAACGACGGGAGATTCTTCAACTCCTTGGAGAAAAGCAAATCTTAGGAAGTACTCCCTCCGTCCCAAAACAAATGAAGATTCTTTTAACTTTTTAGAATGTTTGGCCATTTTCTGCCTTATTCAATTTTTTTAAAAATATAAAACAAATCAAATGTTATTAAAATATCGTTAGTGATGTAGTAACTCACAACAAAAAATGATAATATTTGTAAAAGAAAGTGAAATAAGACGAACGGTCAAAAACACAATATCTAAAAGAGCACAACAGTAAACTAAAAATTGGTGCCAGCTCTCCATTTTACAGTACTCTAGCGGTATAGCCCATTGACCCGCCCTCTCGTTTTTCGGGCTCTTAGGTGCATATGCTCCCATGCTCTAGACCACTAAATACATATTGTGATCCATGCACACACATATCTTGGTGCCCGCGATTCGCATTGTGATCCGTGACGAAGCATCGACATCACAATGCATATCCAATGGTCCAAAGCGTGGGAGCATATGCTACTAAGAGCGTGAAAAACTTTACCTTACTTGACCCTCGAAATCGGTAAGGGAAACCAAGGAATAAAAATGATAGCAAATATATGGAGATGTGAGAACATTGAAATCTTATCTCAGAACCAACACTACACCACAACACCCCAATTACCCTTGGATGGTCTGATGCTGTAAGCCATATATAGCATCAGACGATCTCACCCTCAGGACATATAGCATCAGACTTCAGCTGATGCTGTAAGTGCTGATGCTAAAACTCTTTAGCATCAGACCAGACTTATAGCATCAGACAGTCCAATGCCTTGAATATATTTAGCATCAGATCATCCATTACAAGTTTTTCAGCATCAGATCCTCAGTTAGCATTTATATAGCATCAGACAATCCAATGGTCCAAGAATTTATAGCATCAGATTGTTTGATAGGACTATAAATATGCAGAAAAAAAATAATACAATTAGAAAATATTATACAAATTCAAGTTTATGATCCATCACATAAAGATACACACATACATCACATGAAGCTCAATACATATATATATATATCATACAATCTTGTCTTTGCACAATGTTTGAATCATCCAACAAGTCAAGCAACAAAAGATGGCATCAAATGCACATCCCAGCAATCAAATACTAGTATTTTGGGTTCAACATACTAAAGATTGTGGGCACAATCATTTCTAAGAACTCAAAACCAAAAGCAATGGCTTGCCAACACAATGGCACATTCACTAGGTTTTGTGGATAACCCTTTTTCCAAAGCGTCAAGCCAAAGATCGCCTACCACTTCCTGAAAAATATAACCATGCAATTAGATAAGTGAAGAAAATATATGAACTGTTGTAGAGTACAGTAGCGATAATAATACAAAATCATCATGCGAGTTTGAATGACCAAGCCTATGAACTGTGTTACATGTAGAACATTAAATGGTATAGTTCTTAATTGAATGGAACACATGCCAGCAATTTATTATCAAGTCCAGTGCCCTAAATAGTGATCTAGATGAGCAAATTCCATATGGCACACATGCACATTAAATAGCATGATAAGTTTATAACAAAATACACTTATTATTATCACACAGTTGTTGTTGGTAAAGATATATAGCATTCTGCATGCATGACAATGGTATAACTTCTCATCTGCAGGATAAAGCTCTGGTTGCGGTTGTGAGTAACAACTACAATCGACACAGCAGCCCACGTGCAATCTGCAGGCTAATGAGGGGATCAATCTACACATCACAACGACCAATGTGTGTATATATGACATGCATCATATTTTTTTGGATTGCCATATTCTGAACTTATGTATATCAATACACATCACAACAACCAATGTGTTTCATTTTCTAATATAGATCTTGGCAGATCTTGCTCTCTGTGATGATCCAAAGAAGATATGGAAGAGTGGCAGGAACCAGTTTATACATCATTTATACTAGCTATTCATGTTCTTTTTTCATTTTCTATATTGAATTTTAAAGTAAAGAATATGCGACTCAACAAGAAGTACAACTACAAGAATTACAGCTAGGCTGTTACCTAAGATGGCTTGTTACTACAAGAATTACAGCTAGGCTGTTACTACAAGACAAATTAATGAGATTCTTTTCTTGCCTTGTAAGTATTCAACCTGCTTGGCTGCACTACTGTACTTATCAATGCAGTAACTAAATTTGGCATTGGCATTCAGAGTTGTGTGCTTTTGGATATACACTTCATAATAATATCATGCAGCTGTTTTCTACTTGAACCCACTGCAGTGAAGCTTCAATTAAACAGAGAACAAGCTCATGCAGCACTAGCCATAGTTGGTCACTAGGTTTTCATAGCTGGTCACTAGGTTTGTACAGGAAAGTGGGACATACCTGCAGTGCCATTGAGAGGTGTATTAGATGGTTTCTTGATTTCCTTCTTCTTGCATTCCCTTACCTATCACAGATATGTTTAATTAGAAACATTGGTCATGCATCACAGATCAAACCAAAATGAAAATTATGTCAAGTCTTGGCCATTACTTTATTGAGTGGCCATGCAATGCTCATCTTGTCAGCACTAGCCATAGTCTGGATCTCGCCAAACGGACGAGGCAACATAGCATCCCTTTTCATGACAAGATTAACTATTACTTCACAGTATTCGTTGCCAAGAGGCTCGCCTCCTACAATGCGGTTTGGATCAATTGAAACGATTTTTGCCCTAGCCACAGGTAACTCAGATCTCAATATAGCATATAATATCACATCCTTTCCAACCTGAAATAAATGATGTGCCCATAAGATTGTTAAAGCAAGGCGTGAAGATGAAACCACAAAAGAATGCAGGAAGACAGAAAGATTACATAGTCATCATTAAGGCGAGGGCCACCATTTGTTGCTGTAGTTTTCTTGTTTATAGGTGGCTCTTTTCTACCGGGGAGCAACCTCTTGTCAGTTCCAACCTGTAGTGAAGACACCCATGAGAAACATTTAAAATCACAGAGAAACATTGCTGCGGCATTGCAAGAGAAACATTGCTGGGCATTGCAAGATTATTACATGGGTATCATTTGCCAAGCGAGGGAGGATGTCATGTGTTGGTGCAGTAGTCATGTTAATTGCCAATGGGGCTGCAACAGGCCTAGGGGCCAGCAAGCTCTCTTCTGTTGCAACCTAACATAAATGGTGCACTCATGATAAAGCATGGAACATACTTGAAATCACAAAGATAAACAGCGCAGCAGCATGGGAAGCTTACATGTGTTGCTGTTGTAGTCATGTTCATAGATGGTTGGGCTACAACAGGCCTAGAGGGGGGCAAGGTCTCTTCCATTTCAGCATGACGTGAACGATGCATTGAAGGGGCTACAGCAGGCCTAGTGGGGAGGAAGGTTTCTACCACTTCAACCTGAAATAAATAATGCAATGATGAGATTGTATTGTAGGTTACCTTTTCAAAATCACAAGCACATCTTGAAATCACAAAGTTAAACAGCGCAGCAACATGGGAAGCTTACATGTGTTGCTGCTGTAGTCATGTTCATAGATGGTCGGGCTACAACAGGCCTAGAGGGGAGGAAGGTCTCTACCACATCAACCTGAAATAAACAATGCAATGATGAGATTGTAATGCAGGTAACCTTTTCAAGATCACAAGCAGATACTTTGCAGGGGCATAGGAAGATTACATGTGTATGGGGAAGCAAGTTCTCATCCTCTATGCCATATTGATCATAGTCTTCACCATCTTCTAATACCTAAAGCTTGAAGGTCTAACCGAGATTTCACATTATCCTTAGATTTCCCTTCGGTGCCCAAGAATGTATTAACAAAGTTCTCATACACATTTTTTCCTATGTGCATTGCATCAAAATTATGCCGCAGCATCAAATCTTTCCAATAGATTAGTCTAAACCAAATAGACCTCCTCTTAAAAATGACTAATGGCTCCCCTAACTTGCGTTTCTTCCTTGCTGGTTTCTTCCCAGATGGATCCTTACCAAAAACTGTAACAATATCTTTTGTACACTCCAACACTTCCTCCCCTGAGAGTGGAGCAGGCGCCTGCCTAAATTCAGCTGAACCAAACTTATCAACATCAAACCTAAATGGGTGGTTTTGATCCAAAAACCTACGATGGTCCATATAGCAATTCTTGCCGCCCTTACCAAGTCTATGTGAACAAGTATACAAGTGGCAATCAGGACATGCCGCTTCACCAGCGGTGACACAACCAGATACATAGCCTAGACCCGGAAAGTCTGTAATAGTCCACAACACCGCTGCCCTTAATTGGAACCACTCGCGCTTTGATGCATCATAAGTTCTAATCCCCTTGTCAAACATATCTACCATATCATCCATAAATGGCTCGATAAAAACATCCATATCACTACCAGGAGCATGTTTTCCAGGAATTAGGAAAGAGAGTATGAAATTTGATTGCTTCATGCACATTGACGGTGGAAAATTGTAGGGAATACATATACCAGGCCAAATGCTATAGCTAATAGACTGGGTTCTATAAGGATTAAAACCATCGCTAGCAAATGCAAGACGTATATTTCTACTATCCTTAGCAAACTCAGGATGTTTAAGATCAAAGTCTTTCCATAAAGGAGAATCTGCAGGATGCCTAAGAACATCATCTCTTGTTCTCTCCTCATCATGCCATCTTGTTAGAGCTGCTGTTTTAGAGCATAGAAACAATCTTTGGAGGCTTTTCTTTATTGGAAAGTACCTAAGAACCTTGTTAGGAACCTTGTACACATGTTTCCCATCTAGACTCTTCCTAGCTGATTTCCAACGTGAAACCTTGCACTTTGGACATGATTCAAAATCTTTATAATCCTCCCGATATAGAATGCAATCATTTTCACAGGCATGAATACTAATGTACCCAAGTCCTATGGACTTAATCAATTTCTTAGTTTCATAGTAGTTTCTGGGTAGTGTTGAACCCTCAAGTAAGACATCATTAAATAGATCTAGCAAAAGGTCAAAACTTCTCTCAGTCCATCCTCCAAGGAGTTTGATGTGAAGAAGCCTAATCAGGAAACGCAGTTTAGTGTACTTCTTGCAGTTAGGAAATAATTCTTGACTATTGGCTTCTACCAACTTCTGGAGGTCAACTAGTTCTTTAGGAAGCACATCAGAACTATTGTCCTCAAAATCCCCTCTATCATCTAAACCACAAGCTAGGTCTCTAAGCAATGCAGATATGTCATCCTCTTCACTAGACTCTTCCACAGGATCAGCACCATCACCATTGCCAGTATCAACAAAAGAGGAACTAGCTTCCCCATGTAAATTCCAAGTTGTGTACCCTTGTAGAAAACCATGACATATTAAGTGGTCCCGTATTTCACTTGAGTCCCTCCAAAATGAGTTAACACACTTTCTGCAAGGGCATAGTATTTTGTCCCCTACTGCTGAATTGCTAAATGCAAAATCTAGGAAATTGTTGACCCCTTGTGAGTATTCCTTTGTGTGCCTAGCATCACTATTGATCCATGATTTATCCATGATTCTTTGTGGGGAGTGGCTGTCAGATTATACTTGTTCAGACTACAAAATTTCATAACATAGACCAATTAGAAATTAGATAAACAATTCACAGCAAGCATTTTCATTGCCCACAGCAAGCAACACAAGTTAAATGGCAGTAGCAACACAGATACAAAGATAAATGTGGAAGCCAAGTGTGATAGTGCAAGAAGGCAGTGACACATGAATTATTTCTGGACATAGAAGTGTTAAGTGCATACCTACGGTACTTCAATCTGTAGGCCTTGTCGGTGGAGCAAGTTTGCAACTTCTTGGGGACTATGGGGGAGCACCACGGGCAGCCTTGTCTTGTGTTGTTGAAGAAAGCCTTGTCTTATGTTGGTGAAGGTCTTGTGTCAGCCTCACCGCGGTTCAGTGCAGCACAATCCTTGTTGGGGTCAGAAAAAAAAAAAAAATCAATTACACAACTTAAGAATGCATGTATCAAATAGTACAGTGAGCTAGTAATAATGGCATGAATCATAGTGTTTCTCTGCAGCAACTGATGTCAACATACAGCCTAGATTGATAAATCAGAGAAGCAAACACGACATTTAGTTAACAAAATTGATTCTCTACAACAACAAACAGCAGCCGCTTAAACACACACACGGTCCTATGACATTTCACAGTGGTACAGAGAACCAAAGATCCCCACATTGGTCAGGAAGCTAATTCACATTAGCATTTGGCAAGCACCAACAAAGTTGTGTCCATCGACAACAAAATTATTGTGAATATAGAAAGGATTTGACAAATAAAGCCAAAGATGATACCTCATTAATTGTAAGCTACTTAGCAACAGCTGCAGATGAATGTGAAGTCTTCAGAATTAGAAATGATGTACAAGTGAATTTACTCAAAATACTCTCTTCTTTATGTATATAGTGAGAAATAATTATCCAATAAATTTTAATTAATTCACTCATTTCATTCCATTAGATTTACTACATACTTTCAAGTATATATATTGCACCCACGCTAGTCCATTGCCCTAACCTCTACAATATAGAAAACATATGAACTCAAAGTGGCCTGTGATTCGTCAACAAGCATCAATGGCGAAAGCTACTAAGCTGTTCTCAGTAGTGTGATTCTTCTTCTCTACACTAGCCTGCACATCCAAGGTTTGTATTATCATCTCAATAGTCAATAGCATGCATGTATTGTATATACATCATGGGAAGTTACATCACCAAAATGTACCAGATTGCAGCTTAGTTATTATTTCACATATATTAAGTTTACATGTTATTTACTTGTGACAAACAGGTGCGGGTGCAGCAGAGTACGACGATGTCACAAAAAACATAGTTGTCCAGTCCCTGAAGACACTCGAGCCACTGGACAACGTGCACCATATGAACAGAAATGAATTTGGGTCTATGAACAAAAATCCATACCATATTATAATGCTGTCAACAAATACACACAATTAGCCATAGGGAACAAGAAAAGAAGCCAAAGCCAGCAGCGGCATAGGAAATAGGTGACCATAGACCTAAGAATCCACCGGCAGAGATGCACTAAGTTCACCACCTAGGAAGAAGAGGAGTGGAGGGGGGGAACTTATCTCACCTCAGGGCACGAGCAGTTTCCTTGGTCCACCTTCAGTGGGCAGGATGGGGATGATGTCCGGCGGCGTCAGGGATGGGGGATGGGCCGCTGCAGCTTCGTCTCGTGTTCTCGACGGGGCTTCCTCGAGTGCCGGAGCAGGGGCTAATGCAGGACGAGAGCAGGGGACAGCCGGGCTTCCTCCATCGGGCGTCGTCGGGGTGGGAGGGAGCCGGGGCGGCGTCGGGGTGGGGATGGGTGGCGGCGTCGGGGTGGGAGAGATGGCCGGCGTCGGGGTGGGAGAGATGGCCGGCGGCGTCGGGATGGAGAGGAAGGCGGCGGCGTCGGGGATGGGGATGGGAGCCGGCGGCGTCGGGGATGGGCAGGGCGGCGGCGGCGTCGGGGAAGGGGCTGGGCGGCGGCGTCGGCGGGGATGGGGCTGGGCGGCGGCGGCGGCGGGATGGTGCTGGGCGGCGGCGGCGTCGGGATGGTGCTGGGCGGCGGCGGCGTTGTGTGCTTGTGTCTGTGCGGGCGTGTGTCTGTGCGGCGTGTGTGCGTGTGTGTGGGCGTGGGTTGGGTGCTAGGGTTTCATTTTCACTCGGGCCAAATTTTTCGCGGGCCAAAAGATATTTACGCGGGCCAAACAAAAAAAATAGGCGCGAGCCCAAATATTTGGACGCGTCAAGTGGCGCGCTGGACCTTTGTGGAGCCCATATAAGTTTAGCATCAGACCGCACGATGCTATGTCAGTTTTTAGCATCAGACCATCTCTTATTATGTATAGCGTCAGGCAGCACGTCGCTAAACAAGGATTTTAGCATCAGATCTTCTCTTAGTATGTTTAGCATCAGATCTTCCATCGACAAAGAATATTTTTAGGGTCAGACGTTCTAATGGGAATTCGGTGTTGTGGTGTAGTGCAAGAATAAGAATCAATAACTGACATCGGAATGTTGACACAAAACCTAGTTAATTCTATATGTATTTCAAAGCAAATGAATGAGATAGAAATGAACAGAAAGTGACAATGAACCCAGTTCGTAACCGCTTTCATCCCTACTATATTCGCTACACTCCTATTACATCGATCAGCTGATGCATGGCAACCACCAGGAACATTGAATTCGAATAAGCACAGATCCACATAAATGACGCATCGCCGTATCTTTCACCAACCTAATGGCAATCACGTCGCCGTGCCGGTTTCCTCATCTGTGTTTCCACTACTGATCGTCTGCAGTTGCGGCGGCAACACGTGCCTGCACCGCCCTGGCGTACTCGAGCACCGCATCGACGTCCTGCAGGACCGCCTTGGCCGCGTCGAGCTCACAGAAGCGCTCCATCCACGCCGCCAGGAGCGGCGTCTTGGCAGCGTCGATGAGCTTGGCGCCGGAGAGCGGCTCGGCTGCCTTGACCCAAGACACCATGCCACCCAGAAGGACGTCCACGTACCCGATGCTGTCGCCGCCGAAGAAGGGGCCCCGGCCCCAGAACACTCCTTAAGGCCATCCTCCAGCGCGGCCACCGCTGCGATCGTCTGCCTCATCGCCTCGGCCTTCTCTTCGTCGGTCTTGACCATGAACACCCGCCTCCACGGCGTCGCAATCTGCAAGTGTGTAAGCGTAATTATTCAGCACCTAAATGTTCCAGGCATGAACAAATTAATACTACAAGCAGGGTGGACAGGTTACCTTGTCTTCGAGGTAGGCAGCCCAGAAGCGAGCAACGGCGCGCTGGTAGGGGTCGGCGGGGAGGAGGCACGGGCCAGTGCCGGCGAAAGCGTCGTCGATGTACTGCACGATGACGGACGACTCGCAGACCGGCTTCCCGTTGTGGATGAGCACCGGCACCACCTTGTGCACCGGGTTGGAGCTGAGCAGGAGCTCGCTCTTGTTGCCGAGATCCTCTTCGACGTACTCGTAGCTTAGGCCCTTGATCTGGAGCGCCAGCTTCGCTCTGGTGACGTACGGGCTCGCCCACAGCCCCAGCAGCTTAAGCTCACCACCGTCTCTCGCCATCTGCTCGAGGGTGTGTTTTCTCCTTTGTGATTCTGAAAGTTTGGAGTTGGAGCTCTAGAGTGCTTCGATGGGCTCTTTATCGATCATTGCCGGGAAGGAGCGGATATAGCCTGATATTGGTTGAATCTTCTACCGTTTGTCCATGTTCAGATCTACTAGTGGATCACAGATGCAATAATTATTCAAAGCTGGACTCCTATCGACGACTCAGCGCCGTGCGTGCGTGGTAACCCCAACTCGTTACTACGGGGCACAAGTCGCAAAAATCCACTGCTTCCAACGGCTGACTACTTGTGGAATACGGGCAGCATTGCGAACCGGAGCTGTCGAGATCGATGACGCCTGGCAAGCCTTGGAGTCGACGCCTCCAAGAACTCATGTGACTGTTGCAAGAATGGTCAATCGTGGCGCCGCAGTGATGTCATTGCTGCCGTCAGAGTACCATGTTTACATTTCTACTCAATGTCTCATTCTAATAAAGTCATCTGACACATTTTCTCGTCGATCTATGTTCGATCTGTGTTAACACTCCGTCCACTGAAGAATGCAAAACACGTAACTATGGGTTACTACGTGCTAGATAAAATAGCTCACGATTTGACCAAGTTTTTAACGAATACTATTCATATTTATAGCTCCAAATTAATTTATTATAAAAATATATTTCGTAAATAATCTAATAATATTTACTTGGTATTGCAATTATTTATATTTTTTTGTCTATAATTTGTCAAACTTGGTGGACTTAAATAAGGTACTATGCTAGAATTGCATGTTTTCTAGAACGGAGGGAATACGAGTTCTGCCAGTTAAATTGTTTCAATAAATTTATATTGAACATTAGATTTGTTTCAATACGAGTCCACTGAAGAATTGCAAATAAGTCTAGCTAGTACTGGTTTATCCATCTATTAATTAGATTTCTGCTGTCAAAATCTATCAGTTTTTTTGACCTATCAGATCATTACAAAATCAGATAGATAGATGATGGTAATACAGAACAAAAATCCAATAATACACAAACAGATTTAGCACAATGGGAACACATATCTTAAAAGTGTAAATCCAATGGAAACACGAATGTTAAAGTGAAAACCAACGCACATGAATATAACAGATTTAGCTAAAATAACTGCCAGCAGATAAATAAATAGTAGAATTCATAAGTTTATTGTGCAAATATATTTTTAAAATAATCTAAGTATTCTTATTTTATATCATAAGTGTCAGTAATTTTAATATAAATTAGTCCCTGTTTGGTTCCTTTGGGATTAGAGACTAAATTTTAGTCCTATTTAGTCCCTTACCAAATAAGAGGACTAAGGACTAATTTTAGTCTTATTTAGTTCCTAGTTCAATAGACTTTTGGGAGGAACTAGTCCCTAGTCCCGAGAACCAAACGCCCCTTTAGTCATAATTCAAACTGTTGGTTTTTTTTTTTTTTTTGAAAGGAGATTAACTCTACTTTTAAGAAAGCAATAATTTGTACATACTGGTGATACCAGTTTTCCATAAGCAAAATGAAAGAGGCAACACCCTGCCTTTAAAGTGTAGCAGCTAGATAGAAAAACTACAGGTAAACGATATCAGAGACATCATCCTGACAATGTTGCTTCTTTCTGTTCCGTTCTTCAAAAATCATCACCATCATCATCATTTCAACTATGTCAGGCTCCTTGAGCAGCTCCCCACATCTGCAGCGAGTTGGTAGAAGCGTAGAAAACCAAATCAGGATGAGATGGAAAATGTTTTCCAATTGCCATTTTATTCCTATTTTTCTAGATAGCCCAAGCAAACCTAGCAAAAAGAAAGATTACTAATATTTGGGGCATCCCTAGCCGCCGAGTTAACCAACCATACGAGAAATCAGCAATAGATGTAGGGAAATTGTGCCAACCAAAGGCATCTCTGACACAGCACCACAAATACTGAGAGAAAACACAACCAAAGAAGATGTGGTCAGCTGTTTCAGGTTTGCCACCCTTTTTTTTTTCAGATTTGTGGCCACCTGTAATTTGTCATGAATCAGTTACCATAAGAAAACTTTCACTTTCAAAGGTATTTTGCTTTTCCATATAAAGGGAGCCTATAATTTGTCCCTGATCCCCATAGGTTAGAAATTGATAAAAGGATTTTTGTGTTGTAACTCTGGGATTTGTCTAACACCTCACTTGAGGGGCCAGGGAGGTGTTCAAATAATTTGTCCCTGATCCCCCATGATCATACATCTTTTGCCCCTTCTAGCATTTGGAGCAAGGGTCATATTGGGAGCCAGCTAAGAGTTAGTCAGATTTCTTCGGAATGATAAGAGACCAGCCCTCTCCGTCCCATACATCTGAAACCAGGTCATATTGGTTATCACTTATATCATATAAGTCTTGAAATTGGAGTTTCAATGGCATTCCTCCAACCCATGAGTCATGCCATAATCTAACTCTATCCTCATTACACACTCTATATTCTGCCGCCGATTTAAAATTGTGCTTGACTTCATGGAGCCCTCTCCAAAATTGAGATGATCCTTTTGGTGAGTAGAAAAAAAAATCCCTGTCTTGATATTATTGGCTCTAACAAGCTTACACCACACTTCTTCTGAGTCTTGCTCAATCTTCTAGATCCATTTAGTTAGTTCATGAGATCTGTATTAATGATACCCAAACCCCCCAAAAATCTTGGGTTTGCAAATAGAAATCCATCTTGCCATGTGATATTTGAACACCTCACTTGCACCTCTCCAGAAGAATTTTGATCTGATAGTGTCCATTTTGGATTGGATCCCCTTTGCAAGCAGGTAGAAACCCATCACATACATAGGTAAACTACTTAAACAAGAGTTTGTAAGAATCAGTTCCCTCCCAGATGTCATGAACTTCCTTTCCACAGATCCGATCTCTTGATCATTTTATTAAGGATACCCTGAAAATCTCCAATACCTAACACCCTGATGGAATGCCAAGGTATTTGATAGGAAGAGTTCTAATTTGCAGTTTAGCATATTGGCTTTCCTTTCCTTTTCTTCTATCCAAACATAATGACTTCACTTCTAAGAAAATTGATCTTGAGACCGAAAGCCATAAACAAGGATGAACCGAGAAGCAATAAACACCGCCCGCACCCACGATATGATGTAGATATGTTTCAATTTGCTGCACGGACGCAACTTCTTCTTACGGTACTAAAAGCGTCACGTTCAGCGTTAGGAAAAATGATTCGCGGGGGGATGATGGACGCCGGAGCCCGACCCCGACCCCCTCCTCGCCTTCCTCGTCCCCGTTCCCTAATCCACCCAAATCCGGACGCTCTCTTCATTCCACCCTCCCACCGGACATCAGATCCGGCCTCGCTAGGCGGGATCTACCCTTTGATGGTTTTGCGTGTCGAGGATGAACCGCGGAGCGCCCGGATCGAGGAATGGAGGTCCGGCGTGTCAGGGGGCCCGGCCATCGCCCCCGCGGCCGCCATGACCACGCCGTCCAAGACTACTCGGGGGGCAGATTTGATGGGTGCGGCTGAGTTGATGGCGCCAACTCCGGTGGCTGAAGTTACACCTCTGCGGCAGCCGATGAACTCCATGCGGATTCGAGCGGGGAGGAAAGAAGGCCACCGCCCCCTCCTCTTTCGGCAACAAGATTGAATCAACATGGCGGGCTCAAGGAGAATCCAGTGGATAAGGACGACAGCGACAACACAGTGTCCAACGGACAAGCTGCCATTGATGGGGCTCGTCAGCTCATTTCACCGACACCGTCCGCCCCGCATCTAGAGACTGACCGAATTCAAGAAGTGGGTATCCCTCTTCCAGTGAGTCCGACCATCATCGATCCAGAAGTGCAGAAAAAGGGGTGGGAGCTCATCCCAGATTTGGTTTCAGACTTAAATCGGATGAGTGAGCAGCGGGATAAGGGAGCACGCGGAGAGGGCAAGACGTCCATCAACTCGTCGGAGCTCCAGCAGGAGGATTCAATGGCACCCCCAATCCGGGACGGTCAAGCAGGTCTCCATCCTTGGGGAGTAATTTCTGTGAGCCTCTGAAGGGGAAACAAATTCAGAAGGAGGCAGAGACTCAGATTGACGTAAGAAAGCGGCGGGATTCAAGGGAAGCATCAAGTTCACATAAAGTGCTCCAATTGAAGACGGCTCCCATACTTAACAAGCAAGAATCGAACGGGACACATCAGGCTGCTGCAGATCACGGCGGTGGGAACGAAGATACTCGGGTTTCAAAACCCACAAGGCCAAGCCCCGACGGGCTTTGAATTCTTGAAGCAAGTTGGGTGGGAAGTGCTATAACTGTTTTTCACCAAATCACATAGCCCGCTACACGCCAATTGCCATATAGATCTTTGGAAATGCTTCCACTCGCACTGGGGCACATCAATGAGAAAACAGGATGCTCCCCGGCCACCATAAAACCAAGGCCTCCAGTTCGGAAGAGGGACACCGCCACAAGTCTATCTCCACATCGGTGCAAGCGACAAGAGACCATCGTTCCTACGGCGAGGTTGTCCAAGGGCTGGGCAACATGGCGGCGAGGTACGGGCGATCAGCGGCGAGGCCGGCGGCGCGTGCGATTCTTTGCGACGGGCACCATCAAGCACCGCCGCGACATCTTTGGTCGGCAAAGGCGGTGGTGTCTTTGGCTCAACTCCAACAGCCCACGACACCGACGTACCATCTTCGGGACGCCTTCCTCAGCAAGCTCGACCTCCACCATGGCGACTTCCAAATCGTCAAGCACTACCCCGAGCGGTTCTCGGTGATCTTCTCGGGCCGACATCAAGCGGTGTGTCCTGGGCAGGCGATCTCTCGGCCGGGGCGAGTGTTCCACCGCCCCATGGAGTGAGCGTCTCCACGCCGACAACGACAGTGGGAGTTCAGCGTCAAGGTTCGCATCGAGGGCATCCCGGTGCATTCTTTGGGGTGAGGAGGTTGCGGTCAAGGCATTGGGAAGGAGCTGTGCAGCGCACTACGTCGAGGAGAAGAAGACGCCAGAGAGAGCGTACCAGGACTTTCGACATCTGGGCATGGTGCCGTGACCCCAGCGACATCCCGCACGAGGTCTGGCTCACGGTCACGGAGCCAGACAAGGAGCGAACTCCAGTGTCCGTACCGCTGCCGATGGCGCCGAACTACAACGACGAGCCGGTCGACATCAAGAGGGGGCATGTGTTCCTGCTCCGCAATCACCTTGAGGTAGTGGAGGATCCGCTTTCTGCTTGGTCGTGTTCGTGCGGGAGGTCATCTCAACCGCAAGCCAAGCCGGGGAGTTTGTCCGGTCCTATGGGGAGGCGGACTTCGGTGGGTGGCGCCCGCCGGGCGGGCTCACCATGACCGCGGCGAGGGAGCAGAGGTACCGAGGAGGGATGATGATGACTTCGATCGGGACAATGCGCGTCGCGGTTTGGGTGCTCGTCGTCACCGCAGCGTTTCCAGCTGGGTGCGCAACCCACGTTGCAGGAGCGGCGTTCAGGACTGCATCAGCTCCACACGTTGGCAAGGTGGGAGGAGCGAGGACGGGTGGGGTTTCCCACCGGCATCAAGGATGGAGTGGAGGCCCAAGCTCACCAAGGAGGTCAGGCAACGCAAGAAGGTGTCCTTTGCTAACCCAATAGCAACTGAGCTCAAGCCAGCCAAGCAGATCATTGCAGATGACAGCAGTACACTCATCCCGGGGTAACCGGTTTCTCTGCTCTCATACACCGAATACCTCCCGGCTATGGAGATGTTTGCAGTAGAATGCGCTTCTTATTCATGTAACATTTGCAATCACAAGGCGACATTGAGATGCAGCGGAACACATGACTCCAGGGGCCCTCAACATCACCACCAACAAGGAGGACACATTGGTTCAGCAGGGGGCAACAGAAGTGCAGCAGGCGCTGGAGGTCACTCTCAAGCTGATGGAGGAGAAGCTCGCATCCCAAGGCCCCATTATCAACACCATGGTGAGCCAATCTGTCTCTCCAACTCCTACGAAATAGTGGTTCAAGTAGAAGAGGCCGATAATATGAATCTTTTCATAGCGGTACCCACATCCTTTTAAAGTAGTTGACCAAGTAGAAGACCCTGGTTCAACTTTGTAAGGTGTCCTGAACCGCCATCCTTAGTGGAGCAAGTCACAACTAACAATGTAGTTCATAGTGACACCCCCCTCATGGATGTTTTGTAACACCCAGTTTTAAGAACAAAACCAGATGAAGCTATATGTGAGCCCTGGAAGTCAAATCTCACATATAGTTTACAAATAAATGGTTGTATCAATTCACAATGCTTAAAATATAACGAACATAATATAAAAGCAAATAACCTCAGCTAGCAGGCAGCGGAAAGACTCTTCAATCTTGGTGTAGACTCCACGAGGGGACCGACCGACCGGGTTGATCACAAGCCTAACTTCTTCCCGAGGTGTGGGGAAATAGCAAGGGTGAGTCCATGTCGAACTCCGCAAGCATAACATGGGGTTATGAGGTTCAAAAGGCTTGACCTTGGTTTAAGCTGCGGTAAACATTTTAGTAAGTCAAGGTTTTAACATTTAATTAGCAATAAGGTATGCTTAACCCATTAACCCACATTATCATTAAAAATGTCGTTCTCATGACGGTCCGTCGTCATTCATTTCCATCATCATCATCATCATCACATGTCCATGTCTCAAGTATCATCTCTATTACGTGATGTCTCCAAGGCCGTTCATGACCGTGAACACGGCTGATATATCAGTTTAATTAACTTCTGCGAGAGGTGTACACTTTCACTACGAGTCATGATCCTCAAATGCATGGGTTAGCAAGGCCCAAAACATCCAAAAATCATATAAAGCCTTTCAAAGGTTCCCCTAAAAATATTAGTGGCCAACGAGCTACAACCCCGTTTCTTCCAATTACGGCAAACCACCAACAAAGATAGGCAAAGCCCTTGAACGACTAAAGCCGAGCCATGTAGCCCCCATAGTTGTCTTGTATATCCCGGATGATCACAACGAGATAAGTCCTTACGGAGAGTCGAGCATCATGAAAAAGCATGAGCCCGACTCTAAAGCCATGTTGCCAACATTCAAGTCTTAACCATCATATCATATATTCATTCATATCATCATTATTTATGTAGAGCACTAGCAGAAACTACCCATATGCAATAACCCATAGGATTCAGTGAAAGATAATAAGCGGCTAGGATGTCCTTAAGGTTGACAAATTAGACACATGCACATGATTAAGTGATTAACGGTGAATAGGTAACAAGGATAGTCCCATGCTATACTTGCCTTAATGTCGATCCTTCTTCAATTCCAAAGCTCCAAGAGAAATCCTTCTTGAATGTCAACTTCTTCTTGATCACAATTTTCTTCGAGATCAACAACATAAAGCTCACCGATCTACTCGATTCCAATCAGCAGAATGACAAGCATATAGGGCCAATCATGCATAACAAACAAGGCTACAATTAGAACAGTACACCAACAGTGGAAAAACAGTTTGAAAAACACATAAAACTATTCTAAACGTCACTACGATCACACAGACGTAAAGATCACCGAAATCAGACTAAAAACGGAGAAGATACGCACTTTTCAAGATTTGTATGAATAAAATAATAAACTAAACATAAACTCGAAATTTAAAAGTTAAAACCTACTGAACAGTAGCGTGAACACCTAGATTACGAGATTATGAATCCAACGCAAGTTGAACGGACTAAAACGGATTTAAAAACGAAGAAGTTATAAAGATTTGAATATGGATGGCGTGTATGTGTATTTTCATTGTATTTGGGGATTTACTTTTTGTAAAGAAAAAGGAAGGAAAACAAATGATGTCACCGTGATGTCAAGGAAGCTAAGAATGATGTCATCAAGCTAAGCAAGCAATGTTATGTATCGATCAGCAAGGGAATTGCAAGAGCGATCGGCTAGGGAATTGCAAGAGCTACAGATGCACGGTGCAAGGGATATATATATGTACTCGGCAGACTTAAGAACATTGGTGATGGCTACTGCAGTCCTCACGACAAGAGCAGTAGTCCGCCGACTTGAGAATCAAAAAGGAGATGATGGGAAACTCACCAAGGAAACTCGTGATTACTCGGAGCAAGCAGGGAACAATGACGTAGCCTTTTGTTTGCCGTCGCTGGTAATGGCAGAAGCAAGTTTCACCAATCGTGAGCACGTATGGAACTATGAGCAAGGAAAGTGCAAAACGTGGGTTTGTGTGGACGTGCTCACCATCAATGCATGGGCTGGCAAAGAACAGCACAGACGTGTACGTGACAAGGAGATGGAGCCTCACGTGGACAGACAATATGACCTCCAGGCTCCAGCAGCAGATCAGATCGACGGCGGCAAGTTACGGTGGAGCATTGGCGATGAGCATCGGAAACGACGGAACGGACGAACAGGTGGCTCGGAAAGCTTCCCGGTGACTAGCTCCGAACAATGAAGATGCGGCACGCGGCTACCACGGCTTTGGCAGATGGCCGGATAGCACTCGGCGTCGGCGAGATGCAAAGCGAGGGCAGAGGCGTGTAGCTAGGGTTTCTGCGGCTGCTGTTGCAAGCTAGGGAAGGCTGCGGCTTACGATTAGATGGAAAAGGAGGCGGCGAGGCTGCTGCTGCGTCTAGGTCACGACCAACGATTGCGGCTTGATTCTTATAGGGCGCTAGCACGCGACTCAAGGGGAAGGTGGCCCGGTCTTGCGGGTCTTTGCGTGCGGCAGCAGGTCTCATGTCCGGTGGAGTCGAACTCGATCAGCAGAGGAAGAAGGAAACGATGCGTCCAGTAAAAAGGAAAAAGAGAGAAAAGGCCATCACGTTGGGTTGCCAGGCCGAAACAATAGAAAGAGAAAATAAATAAAAGAACACCTTTTTCTTCTATTTAAACCGGTTTTCAAATGGCATTTGCAATAGAATTTGAATTCCTTTTTCAGATTTGACAAAAACCAGACATCACAAAAATTTAAATGCACCAGCATGAATGCTCAACAATGTTGCTATCTTATGATAAATTTTAATTTGACAAAAATATTTATTTTCCTACATTTCATGAGCACAAAAATACATAATTAACTCATTTTGTTCTATTTTCAAAAACACAAAATTTAGGGCGTTACATGTTTGCAATGCATGTAGTGATCAGGCTGACCCGGGAATGATAGGGACGTTTATAACCTGACTTTGGTTGAGGTGGTGAATCATACCTGCACTGTCACCCCACCATCATCCCCTCTTGGGGTTCATAACTCTTCTGAGTCAGTCCCACCCAATGCTAATCAGGATAGCACCTCACCATGTTGTAGCAAGGAGCCCACAAACATTTCCAACCCAGCTCCAGACACCACAGCTTCAATGCTCACTTCCACAGCAATAGGTCATGTGTTGGATTCAGCTCATGTGGTAGCCCAGTTTGCATTAGACCAAAACCAAAACAACAATAGTACTACACAGGCTGATGCGACCACAGTTCCAAACGACAACACCATATTAAATGGTGATGGGTCGGATTCAGCTGAAGAGGTAGGCCAGTCTGCATCGGTTCAGAGCCCAAACAGCGCTATTAACACAACGGCTGATGAGTTTCTGGAATCCATTTCATTACCTATACCACAGCCTTTAATCCAGGAAGGTTATCAGGAACCACAGACACAGACTCTGATCTCTCATCTAGATACGTCTAGTAACTCCTCCCAGGTAACCGCATCCCAGCGCAAAAGTGCCAGACTAGCACATAAAGCCGACCTTAATGCCGGGAAGGATTCCATCCAAATCGCCCAGGACCTATTAATTAGAAAGCTAGGGGATCTGTCCGGGGAAGAAACTAATCAACATACTGTGATTTCCGAAGGTGATGAATTATATCTCAAACATTTTCAGAGGCCGGTGGAGAAAATGAAGATGGATGCGATACAGGTGATGATCGAGAAGGGCATTGAGAAGGAGATGCTGAAGAACAAGAAGGCCAGGGGCAGCTGCATGACGCCGGCAAAGGCAACAGCGTGAAGCAGGCCGAGTTGGGTCTGGGGGCTTAGGCCACCAGCAAGGGTAGCTTCGGTTTCCAGATGACAAGCCCCTCAGTCTGTGAGGTTTGGGCCTTCTGCCCATTGTATCGTAGAGTCGTGTCGCCACTCGGGTCAGTAACGCCATTCGGGCCTTGGTGTGTATTGAGACTATTTATGCATTTCACCATTCGGGCCTTCGGCCGCTGGAGCGCTCGGCTCCATGTCTGTAACTCTAATTCAGGTACCGCTACATTGGCCTATCGGTCCCAATTTGATTTGGTTCAGAACTACATGACTGTGCGAGTATGTCTAGTAGTACCACCTGAGGTGGGTGTTCATGAAGTAGCTCTTGGTTTTATTAATGGCAGCTAAAGATTGTAACGTTATGTGCTGGAATGTGAGAGGTCTTAACGATGGAGCGAAAAGAGCAAGTGTACGAAACCAAATCATGTCTTCAGGGGCCTCAATTGTTTGCCTACAGGAAACGAAGATAGCAGTATGGTCGCCTACTTTGTTGTTTGAGACAGTGGGAAGTGGCATGGCCAATAACTATGTTTACCTGCCGGCAAATGGCACAGCGGGTGGGATCCTAATTGCGGCTTCCGATCGGTTCTTTAGTATCAACAACCCGCATATAACACGAAATACGATCTCAGCGACAATCACAATGCTTGCAGATGCCAAAGAATGGTCTATAACCGGGGTTTATGGTCCTCAAACTGACAATGAAAAACACTTTTCATGCAAGAGCTCTCTGATCTCAAACAAATTATGCTCCCAGAATGGTTGTTGCTGGGCGACTTTAACCTCATCTATACAATGCAGGACAAGAACAATGATCGAATTAACCTTCAGCTCCTCAATTCGTTCAAAGCCACTGTTGACAATTTAATGATGATGCCAATTCAGCTGCATGGTAGAAAATATACATGGTGTAATGATCAACAGACGCCCACTATGACTAAGATAGATCACTTCTTCGCCTCAGCAGAGTGGTTAGAGATCTTTCCAAGGACACATCTACAGGCAATGGCCTCACTGGGATCTGACCACTGCCCACTGTATCTACAGGGCGACCAAAATTTCGAGTTCTACAGAGGTTTCCGCTTCGAATCCTTCTGGACGGGCTGGCCGGGTTTCCTGGAGGCGGTCCAGGAAGTCTGGGAGAAACCGGTGAACACTCAAGATGCCATTCTGCGTGTGCACGTCAAGTTGCTGAGGACTGCGAAAGCGCTCAAACTTTGGAGGAGGAAAAACTTCAGTGATTGGAAAATACGTTGGCAAATTCTTAATATTACATTAGCAAATCTGGAGAGAGCGCAAGAGGAGAGGCCACTGTCATCGGACGAACAGGCGTTTAAGAGATTTCTAAAGGCTAAAGCATTAGGGCTGGCGGCGGTGCAGAAGGCCAGAGCGAGGCAACACTCACGCATGACATGGATCAGGAAGGGTGATACGAACACTAGGTTTTTTTTCACCTCCATGCCAATGCAAGAAGAAAAAAGGTCTTCATTCCTTCATTAACTGGGAGATCGGGGACTGTGTTCCGTCAGGAGGACAAATCAAATTTGGTTCACTCACATTTCTCAGAGATTATGGGTAAGCCAAGCAGTAGAACCAAAGCTTTAAACTGGAGTGCACTTGGATATACGCAGCACAATCTAGAGGAGCTTGACAGGCCATTCACGATTCAGGAAGTAGAAAGAGTTATCAAGGAGATGCCACCTGAGAAAGCGCCCGGACCGGATGGTTTCATTGGCATTTTTACAAAAAATGTTGGCCCGTAATTAAGAATGATCTCACTCAAGCCATATGGAGGTTTTACTCTCATCGAACAGCCAAGCTGAAACTTGTAAATGAAGCAAACATTGTTTTGTTACAAAAAACCTGACGGCGACAACAGTCACGGAATATAGGCCGATCAGTCTGATAAGTAGTGTGGCCAAGATCATCACTAAGCTTCTGGCCAATCGATTAGCTCCACGGATGAACGAAATTATTTCTAAGGCTCAAAATGCGTTCATCAAAAAAAGATGAATACACGACAACTTTTTATATTCACAAAGAGTTATCCAATTGCTTCACAAGAAGAAGAAGCCGTCACTGTTTATCAAACTAGATATATCAAAAGCCTTTGATTCGGTGGATTGGTCTTACCTCCTAGAAGTCTTGCAAGCGCTGGGATTCAGTACTAAATGGAGAGATTGGATAGCTGCTCTATTGGGATCATCGTCATCGAGGGTGCTGGTTAATGGACAGCCGACATCAGTAATTCGTCATGCGAGGGGTCTACGACAGGGGGACCCCCTATCACCGTTACTATTTATTATGGCAATAGATCCATTGCAACGGATTATTCAGCTGGCGGAGAGCAAATCGTTACTTGAACCGGTACTACCTGGCTCGGCCAAGCTCAGATGTTCACTCTATGCTGACGATGCAGCAGTCTTCTCAAGACCATCAGCTTCAGATCTGAACCTACTTCTCAGGCTCCTAACATTTTTTGGGGATTGTTCCGGTCTAAAGATCAATATCTCCAAGACAGAGATTTTTCCGATTAGAGTGAACGAGGGCACGACCACACAGTTGCTGCAAAACTTCCTGGGCAAGATTGGAAAATTTCCTGGGAAATATTTAGGCCTTCCCCTACATACCAGAAAACTCCGTAGGGTCGACATTCAGCCTTTGATTGACAAGGTGGGAGCTAGACTTCCGGGATGGAAGGGAAAATTATTAAACACAGCAGGACGGGAGACTCTTGTCAAAACGGTTCTTTCTGCGCAACCGATATATCACTTGACTGTGTTTCCAGAGCACAAGTGGCTAGTCAAACAGGTCGATAAGTTCAGAAGGAGTTTTCTCTGGAGAGGTGAAACACCGGAGAATGTCTATGGAGGACACTCGTTGATTAATTGGCCCACCACATGTCGACCAAAGAGCAAGGGTGGGTTAGGGGCACTCGACTTAGAACGTTTCGCTCGGGCTTTACGGCTCAGATGGCTTTGGTACCAATGGAAGCATCAGGACAGAGCATGGAAGGATTTGGACCTGCCATGCGATGAGCGAGATAGAGACTTATTTGCAGCATCCACAATCGTTTCAGTGGGCAATGGAAAAACGGCCAGCTTTTGGTCATCATCTTGGTTGGAGGGAAGAACGGCAAAATCATTGGCGCCGAGTTTATATAGAAAGACAAGGAACAAGAAGATATCAGTTTTTCAGGCTTTAAGAGACAACCGGTGGGTTTTGCACATTGCTCCAGTCGTTACTCAGGAGGAAATACAGGAATACATCAACTTATGGGAACACGTTCAGGGGATCCAATTAAACATGAGCATCGAAGATTCAATCATTTGGAGATGGACCAACGATGGGGAATACTCTTCCAAAAGTGCATATCAGATACAGTTTGAGGCCTCGTACTCTAAGTTAAAGCTAACTCCAATTTGGAAGGCAAGAGCTGAGCCAAAATGCAGGTTCTTTGCATGGACCCTTCTTCACAACAAGATTTTAACGGCAGATAACCTAGCAAAACGCAATTGGCAGCACGACCCGATTTGTAAACTATGCACGACGGCAACGGAAACACCGACTCATCTTTGTAAGGATTGCGGGTATACTAAGCAGGTGTGGAACATTCTCAAGGGTTGGCTAAATCTCTCAATTCTAGACTCGGTTGACAGCTCCGGCTCAATTCATAAGTGGTGGCGAAGGTGTCGGGGAAAATTTGACAGATCGCAAAAAAAGTTTATAGACGGAGTCCTAATCTATTTTTGGTGGAATATTTGGAAGGAGAGAAACCGGAGAACATTCCAACATAAATCTCTCGAGCCTCATCAGGTAGCATTGCTGTGTAAAGATGACATTCTCCGATGTCGACAAGCGACGTCTCAGTCAGGTTAGGGCTGTTACAGTTCTTAGGCTTAAGTGTAAAAGGTTGCAGGAGGGGCACTGCTGTTCTTGTTTTGGTATGTTTTTTGACTGTCAAAGTAGTTTGGGTTGTTGTACTGGAAGCTCGGTAGTAGTGGTAGTAATCCTGAGGTTGTCTGTAGAGTCGGAGCTTCCAGGAGCGGTTGTAATTTTGGTTGTAACTTTTTTCCTTTCTCTTTTTATTCGTCTAATAAAATCGGCAAAAGCTTTTTTTGCCGCCTTTCTAAAAAAAAGAGACCCGAAAGCTATTCAAAGCAGTATAACAAAATTTTGAGATTGATAATAGAACTGTCTGAACCATCAATTATAATTATAGTATCATCTACATATTGGATATGAGAGATGCCATTAGGGACCAGATGATCAACTGTTGGACTTTTCAGAAAACGAGAATCACATTCTTGTGAGGGAGCAATAGAATTTTTGTTTTTCAACATGCTCAAATGGCCGTTGCATCATTGAGCCGATTTTAGTTGCTACTAGTGTCCCGCGGCCATGGCTGCAGCACGTGCCTGCTTCATCTTGCTATGCTCGACCACCTTGTCGACGTCCGGCAAGATTGATTTGGCGGCATTCAGTGCCCTAAAACGCTCCACCCATGCCACCAAGAGCGGGCTTCTGGTGTCGTCGAAGAGCTTGATGCCATGGCACGCCTCGCCGTAGTCAAGCATCGGTATGAGTCCCCAAGCACGATATCCAGGTACCCCACGCTGTCACCGCCGAAGAAAGGCTTCCCCTTGGAGATCTCCTTGAAGGCTGCCTCCAGGGTCTCAACAGCCGCGAACACCTGCTTCAGTGCCTCGGCCTTCTCCTCCTCTGTCTTGTCCCTGACCACCTGAAATCCCGAGGCAAACATCTGCAAGACGTGGTCGATCCATCAGTCAGTAATCAGCATGTTTGAGCAAATTACCACCATTGGTGAACACTTACATCCACAGTGTTAAGTAACCAGTACCTTGTCGTCAATGTACGCGCCCCAGAAGCGAGCCATGGCACGTTCGTAGGGCTCGACGGCGAGGAGAGAGGGGCCATTGGTGCTGAAGGCCTCGTCGATGTATTGCACGATGAGCTGGGATTCGCAGATGGACTTACCGTTGTGGATGAGCACAGGAACCTTCTTGTGCACCGGGCTGGACTTGAGAAGCAGCTCGCTCTTGTTGTAGTAGAGGTCCTCCTCCTCGAGGTTCTCATAGCTCAGGCCCTTGAAGCTGAGCGCAAGCTTCACTCTGATCACAAATGGGCTCGCCCACGAGCCGAGCAGCTTCAGCTCCTCTCCTTCTCCAGCCATTCTCTCTGCTTCTTCACAAAAGGTTTCACTCTTTTTTTGCTTGTGCCTGTGTCTTTGTTCTGAATCAGGGTCAGAGCGAGAGGTGTACTAACTACTAACTACAATTATATGCCACTGTCCGAGTAATTCCATCCTCCACGCTGAATTAGTTGACTTTTTTTTTTTTTTGAACTGTCAAATTAGTCGAAGAGTGATCATGGATTGAAATGGATCTTCATTGGTTCTCAGAATACTAGATTAAACAAACGCATGCAATGGAATCATTCAACGGTCAACCGGTTAAATGAGCAGAAAGTCCACTATTTGAAATGGAGTATAAACATTATTTCATTCTAGTCTATAGTGCCCATTGGGGGTTGGACCGATATATCAATGTTGGAATTTGGAACCATTCAAGATTTGTTCAAATCCTTGGAGAACAAGCTTAGGTATAGTACTAGTAAATAGAAAAGGGTGTCATCTCTTCTTTTTTAAGGTCTACTAGTACCTCAGCATAAACTTTTAAAATCAGTAGCACTAACTACCACAAAATCTATTTCCAAAACATAGTAGTTGAAGACATGAGTATAGAAAAAACAATCATATTTGTTGCAAGGAAATTGTATATATTTATGGGTTAATTAACGCACAGATAATGTTTGAGACACCGACGTCATTGACTCATTGTACATATCTGTTTTTATTATTACGTACGTACAATTTTCACCAGCAATACAGAAAACATAGAGACGGTAAAAATGCTATCTCGATCTCGGTACCAGTGCGGCCGGTTCATCAACATCAAGTCGCGGCTGCAGTCTGGGCCTCCTTCGTCTCATCCAGCGCACTGAAGCGCTCCACCCATGCGTGCAGGAACGGGTAATCTGTACGTGCACCTCGAACCTCGTTCAAATATTTATACTACTTCTTCAAAAATTTGGAGAACTAATACAAATACTTGAACTAAATAAGTTTGGAGGTGCACCTAATTGTCTTCAATTTACACAGAGTAGGCTGGTGGAGGCATCAAAGAGCTTCAATCCATGGCGCGCTTTGGAGGCATGCACCCATGCCTCTAGCTAGGCCGCCATGCATGACTCCCGGAAGGCAGCCTCTAGAATCTCGATTGCCACGAACGTAGGTTTCAACCTCTTCATCTTCTCCTCCATTGTCTTTCCCCTGCTTGCCTGCACTCATGAGGATGAGGCCAGGAGCTGCAATATACTCTATATACACTGCGGTCAGTAAGCATAAATCCTTGAACTCAATTGATGTAACAAATTGGAATGCAGGGATATATAGTACTACTGACCTTGTCGTCAATGAAGGCGTCCCAGAATCGTGACATGGCACGTTCATAGGGGTCAGCAGGAAGGAGGGAGGGACCTGTGCCACTGTAGACTTCATCGATGTACTGCACGATGATCTGTGACTAACAAATAGGTTTGCCGTTATGGATAAGAACGGGCACAGGTACACGTTGAGTTCTGAATGCGTCATCCAATACGATTGCAATGAATATGCTGATGGAAGATTCCCACGTAACCATTTCAATAATCAGATTTAACAATCAGATATATAGCTGCATGTGTCCCATGCTGTGTTGAGTAGAACAAATACTGTGTTGAGTGTTGAGTAGAACAAACCTTTTTATGGTCTATTACTATTAGAGCACCCTATAACTGCTGAAATCAATCAGGTACTACACGTCAAGGAGTTTTGAATTCATCAACCATGACACTTGCAATGAATATATGGAGATGGAAGTTCTCACTTAACCACTTTTGGCTTTTTGTTTGGATATCCTTATATCTGCCTCAATCTACATGTGTTGGAGCGTATTGGGTGGATGATCCGGAAGTGCTGACCGCCACGCGCGCGCGGAGTCGTCGACTGCCACACGCTGAGCCTCCAAGCTCGGAACTAGCACGGGAGTCAAAGGCCGAAGGCAGAGCTTGCCGTCGAAGTAGACTCACCATCGCGTGCTGACAAAAGAAATAAAATTGATTGCTGGCATGAGATGTTGCCCACCATTTCTTGGATCCTCGTCCAAGTAATAAAGGCACTCTAGATTGTTCCAACAATCTGTTAAACAAAAGCGTGGGACAAATGCTAGAAGTCAATCAAGCCACACAAATGAATTGTCATCGCAGCAGATCGAGGAAGCTCGCTGCCTTTATATATAGACTCCCCTGCACATCCCTCCCGAATCACCAAGAATTAAGCTGTTAGCAACCCTAATCGGATTCACTAACCACAACTCGATTCAAGTACCAGATACACGATACACGACCCGCCGGCGGCGAGGTCACCTCTCTCTCACACACACAACACACTCTCTCTCTCCACACACAACACGATAACTCTCTGATAATTGATTGATGCCTCCACACACAACACGATAACTCTCGATAATTGATTGATGCCGATGCTCCCCTTCGTAGCTTCCTCTTGTAGTCGCCGGCAGGCTGTGCTGGCCTTGGCAACCGGCTTTGCTTGCTGGGCCTGGGTCGATTGGGCTTGGCCCATGATAGACGGACCCTAACATTCCCCCTCCCTTGAATTGCGGCTTGCCCTCAAGCCGCTGCAATGATCTTCGCCTTAGCCGTGCGCAGCGCCTCAGCCGTGTGCAGGACACCGTCAGATAGCCTTCCACCACGCTGCCGCTGGGCTTGTAGGAGTGGGCGAGTTGGGTCTTGCCAAATGTGTCGAAGAGGTGGAACAGGTAGTGGTGCAGGCCGCTCAGCTCACTCCTGGTGCTGAGCAGGACCATGCTGGAGTCCTGGCGTTGGCTCGTCTTGATGTACGCGTGTAGGAGGGGACGGTGTAGAGGACGCCGAGGATCGAGCTGAAGTTCACGAGCTGCTCGGCCATCGTGCACGCCAGCAGCGTGTTCAGGAGCCGCAACGCAGCCGCTGCAGCCTTCATCATCGCTGAAACTGGTGTTGTAGATGCCTGGGTGTCGGCGAAGATGAGCCCAATATGCGAACGTTGTTGACGTTGGAGGTCGCAGCGTGAGGCTGTGCAACCATGACGCCGCCCGGCGGTGCAGTGCACATGTGGACGGACGCCACCTTCCCAGCTTGATGGTTGGCGAGGCAGGAATCGCAGAGGAAGATGACGAGGAAGCTGAGCCCTAACGTGTTGCACTTCATGGCCAGCGACGCCGGCACGAGCAGCAGAACGGTCGCCCGGCAAAGACGGTGCCGAGCGCGCGCCCGCGAGATGTTGTACGCGTGAGACGATCGCGGACACGCCGAGCGGCTGGAGAGGATGCCGAACGCCCATACGCCGCGTGGTACCGCGGGCTGCTGTGGCGCGCGTTACAGCAACCGCTGCTGGGTCGGAGATGGTGGTGTCGGACAGCATGCGGTACCCGTACCCCTTTGCTGTTGAAGGCGAGTGCGACGGGCGTGAGCAGGCTCGGGTCGCTGGGTCAAGATCGGCCGATGGCGATGTTGGCGTGAACGCGGCTGTCCATGTATGCGTGATGCGAGAGCGTGCCCTTCATCTCGCCAAGCTCCCAATAGGACCACAACATCATCTCGGTGGGCATCTGCATGAGGTGAGTGTAGCACAAGATAGGCTCGGGCGAGAGGAATGTGTCCATCCTGGTGCGCCCGATGAATGCCGTAACGTTGTTGGTGTCGGACGCCGCGGATCGTGGAGCTGCATGCCCGTGGCGATGCAGACGGCGCTGTGCATACGTGCCGAACGCCACCTCCTCATTGAAGCGGTGACAAGGTTGCCACCGGTGTCGAACACCTTGAGGGCAAGGTCGGAGGTGGGTCGCGGTGTCGGCCCGGCTTACGGCAGGTCGGTTGGTCACCAGTGCACGCTGGGCGGAGAGGGTGTCGGCGGCGACCGGTGGTCATCATGCGCCGCGAAGGCGCGGTGTTGGTGCCGAAGAGCTCGATGTGGTCGAGGTCGGGGCAGACGCAGATCGATGGAGCGCATAAGCACGCCGCCGAGATGGCGTCCGAGATGTCGTTGTGGATGATGCGGACGCCGCTTTCTCCGTGGTGAAGATGAAATCGACGGGGATCGGCGCTCGACATCGCTGCGCCCTCCGGTGCCTCGAGGGAAGCCGCGAGATCTCGACGCGCACACGCTTCCCGCGCTCGCATCGCCTATCACGGACGTGGAAGGCACGGAGACTGGCGTGTTGCGGTGGTGAACTCGACGCCGCTGTAAGAGTGGATGATGTAGTTGACGAGGGCCTTCACGGAGCCGGGCGGCGGCGCAGATGGGTATGACGGGTTCGGCAGCCGCAGCGCCGGAGCGCACGCCCGGGCGTGGACGAGGCGCTTCGGGTGTCGGGGTCCAAGCAGAGCGGTGAGGTGCGGTTGTAGAGCTTTGTACACCCGGGAACTCGACCGATGTGGCAGGGGGATGCGCAGCGCCCGCTGTAGGTGGCGAAGACGAATGCGCGACAAAGGATGGAAGTCGAGGACGACGAGCGGGGACTCCTCGATGCGGAGGACGGTGGGCGCCGTGTGACCTCCTCGGATAGGGCGGAGCCAAAGGCGGACGCTGAGGACGCCGGGACGCCGAAGGCAGGCAGCGGTGGTGTACGCCGTTGTTGACGCAGTCGGCGGACGCCGTTCTTGGCGCTGGGGCAGAGCGCCAGGTGGACGCCATCCGAGACGGAGCGGACGACGCCACCGTGGATCTCGGAACCTCCACGAAGAGGACGAGGACGGAGCGCGTGCGGGGCTCGGACCGGGCGGCGAGGCCGCCGCGTGCCGATGCTGTGGCGCCGCCGGGCCGAGCGGGAGGTGAGCACTCGGGAGCACGCCGGGCGGGCGGCCGAGATGGACGCGTAGAAGCTTGACGCCATGGACGCTGAGCGAGAGATCGCCGGCGAGGGAGCTGCTGTGCCGCCGCAGACGACAGCCTTCACCTCGCGGTCGGTGGAGAGGAGCTCCTCCTCGCGCTCCCGGACTGAGCGGGTACCGCCGGGAGAGACTCGGCGGGTTCAATCTTCTCGTGCACGGAGGTGGAGGTGTAGTCGGAGACCGCGCGCCCACGGGAAGGCGACGGAGCGGGTGGTCGGGAGTCGTTCGCGGGATCTCGTCGAAGAATCCGCCCCAATTGTCCGCTGCGCAGGACGCGAGTCGGAGGAGGCGGCGTTGGGCACGGGATCCGCCAAGAGTCCGCCCGCTTGTCGGCTTCCACGAGGAGCGTCGCGACGGTTCGCTCTGACCGCCGATGCCGTGCTCGGCGAAGGCGGGGTAGAGGACGCGCTCCTCCGACGGGAGCGGGTTCGAGCCACCCACCCCGGTTGTCGGCGACGATGTCCTCCATCGCGCAAGGCCGCCGCTCGATGGTGCCCGATCGCGGTGCCCCACGGTGGCGCGCCGCTGCTTCCAGCGCCCCGCCTCGCCCGCTCCGCTAGCGGCCCAGCGCTGCTCGCGCGGCGACAAGCTCCTCCAACTTACCGAGGAACTCGAGGGCGGAATCCATGGCGCCTAGAATCGGAAGGAGCTGATACCCACTGTTAGCAACCCTAACCGATTCACTAACCACAACTCGATTCAAGTACCAGATACACGATACACGACGACCGGCCCGGCGGCAGGTCACCTCTCTCACACACACAACACACTCTCTCTCCACACACAACACGATAACTCTCGATAATTGATTGATGCCGATGCTCCCCTTCGTAGCTTCCTCTTGTAGTCAGGC
This sequence comes from Hyparrhenia diplandra, assembly GCA_015847255.1. Classification (NCBI taxonomy): domain Eukaryota; kingdom Viridiplantae; phylum Streptophyta; class Magnoliopsida; order Poales; family Poaceae; genus Hyparrhenia; species Hyparrhenia diplandra. The sequence goes on from JADLZK010001788.1 coordinate 126,672, forward strand.
TGGCAGGCTGTGCTGGCCTTGGCAACCGGCTTTGCTTGCTGGGCCTGGGTCGATTGGGCTTGGCCCATGACAGACGGACCCTAACATAAGCCAACGAAAAAAAAGCCACAACAACATTAGTGAGACCCTGCAGCTCTAGCAATGGCCGGGGAGATGACCTGAAGCTGTTGGGCATGTGGGCGAGCCCGTTCGTCCTGCGGGTGAAGCTCGCGCTCAGCCTAAAGGGCCTGAGCTACGAGTACGTGGAGGAGGATCTCAGGAACAAGAGCGAGCTCCTCCTCAAGTCCAACCCCGTCCACAACAAGGTACCCGTGCTCATCCACAACGGGAAGCCCGTCTCTGAATCGTTGATCATCCTGCAATACATCGACGAGGCCTTTGCCGGCACCGGCCCGTCCCTCCTCCCTGCTGACCCCTACGAACGCGCCGTTGCTCGCTTCTGGGCCGCCTACATCGATGACAAGGTACGTACGTAGCATCTATCGCGTCAAATCTTCCTATCGATTGTGTAGGAATAGTTCTCAAATCTTCCTATCGATTGTGTAGGAATAGTTTCGTTACGTTGACCGCTCGTGTGTGTGCGTGCAGATGCTGCCGGCTTGGAACAAATCGACGATGGGCAAGACGGAGGAGGAGAAGGCTGAGGGAAAGAAGCAGTCGGTCGTCACGGTGGAGACCCTGGAGGGGGTGCTGAGGGACTGCGGCAAAGGGAAGCCCTTCTTCGGCGGCGACAGCGTCGGGTACGTCGACGTCGTGCTCGGCGGCCTGCTCGGGCGGCTGCGCGCAACAGATGAGCTGCACGGTGTCAAGCCCTTTGACCCTGAACGGACTCCGCTCCTGGCGGCGTGGTCGGAGCGCTTCGGCGCACTGGAAGCCGTCGAGCCGGTGCTGCCGGACGTGAGCAGGCTGGTTGAGTTCGGCAAGATGTTGATGGCACGTTTTGCTGCTGCGCCGGCCGACGGTGCAAGCAACTGAGAGCGCAGGTTATATCGATATAGACTTGTTAGCTTGCCACGTCTTTCAGACATTCAGGCTTTCAGCTAGTGACGAAAAGAGAATAACGGAACGCGGCTTTGTGCTCTGCAGTCTGCACGATGCATGAATGTTGCGGACTTGTCTTTGGTCAGTTTGTGTGCAATGAGTGTTGCCATGGATGTGTCTTCAGTGTGCTAGTTCAGATGTATCCCTTTCGTTCGGTTCAGTGATTATTTGTGCAACATTTTATTTTGGATAGCTCGGCTTGTCGAATGCGAAAACACATTACATGCTAGGATGACATGGTGCGATCTAACAGAGTGTGCAGCTCACAACTCACACCCATATATGGCTAGAAAAAAAACGTTGAGAATTGGTCAAACCTGTGTGATGTTGCTTGGATGACATATACAGTACGATCGATACAACAGTGTGCGGCTCACAACTAACAGTTATGGCTGTTGGGGGGGCAGAGGTGGCACCAAGCTAGTGCGGCAACTTCGATCTAGACGGATTTGAAATCAAATTTGAAGGTCCAAATCCTTCCAAACTTCATCAAATCACCTCTCTTCTTCTCTATCTACTATATAAGCGGCCACTATGGTGCTCTAGCTTGTGTTTGAACTTTGAACTCTATCGCTTCTGTCCTAGCTGTGTGCTTCGCTGTCGCCACAGGAGAATTTTATATACTCGTCAAACAGTTGAAATCAATCAGGTATACATGGAGTTTTGAATTCATCATCCACGACCCTTGCAATGAATATGATGATAGAAGATTCCCACATATCCATTTTAGGCTTTTGTTTGGCAAACCCTCTATCTACCTCAACCCATGAAAAATTTACGGGCTATAGAATTTAGCGGGAGGTTGGTCAAAACGCAATTGCGGTCCTATTAGCGCTATAACACGCTATTTGGCATCGCGATAGGTGTTTTCGGCCGCTATTAGCGCACTATTTCGCGCTTATAGCGGCTATTTTTTCAGTGACCTCAACCCACTTGTCTTCGAGCATATTGTGGGTGGAACTTAAACCATTTTACAGTTTTACACCCCCAATCCATCTCAATACATGTGGACCTTCAAGGATGCCAAGTGGAGGAAGTTAAAGAAGGTGTGACCTGGATGAAGCGGAGGTCCCAGCCGCCAGGCGCGGAGTCGTCGACCGCCAACACGCTGAGCCACCGAGCCACCATCTGCCTAGGATTCAGATGAGGAATTCTCTACGAATTCTCATTTTTGGCAAAAAATGATTTTCCACAACTTTCATTTTCTTGGAATGTTGTCTATTTTAGCAAATAAAAGGAAAGTTACAAAGTTACATGTATAACTTTTACGTATAGCTTACACGTTTAAATTATACACCCACCTTATACACATGACCCCAACATTCAAAGTTACAAACATAACTTGTACTTATAACATATTGTTGCATGACAACATTATGCACATAACTTTTATGTATAATATTTCGCAAAACAAATTTATCAACATAATTTTTTAGGAGGTATAAAAGTTATACACGAAGATTTTATGTATAACTTAGATATATAATTGTAGGATAAAGGTTATATGTCATAAGTCAACACACATAAATTGTAGCAGAATTTTTTTTTGAAACATATTTAAAAGGGACTGGTTTTGTTCATCTCATCACGTAGAACACACCGGAGTAGATGGAATTAAAAATGGATACACCATTTGAAATTACAACAATGCGAGTAAATGGTTTGGTTTTTTGAGTGATGTCAGTAGTAGGGAAAGGAAGCAGGCCGTTGACCAGCGTGCATGTGGGATCGTGGGCATAGATTCTCACCTTAGGCCGGGTTCGGGCAAATACATTGGTATTGTCTCAGTAAATCTTATGTAGTGTCACATAATATAATACGACTTAATAGACTATATGTATATTTGTTGTCTTTTTAAGTTGTCTCGTAGTAATTTGTATTTCCTTAATTTATGGATAGAGTAAAAATAGGACTATGACTTGCATGACAACAACAACTTATACAATGGTACTTATCTCATACTCTCCATATGGTAGGGTGGGGGCAGCTGCCCCACCTACTGCCGCACGGGAGCCCTATTACCCCTCTCTTCTTTGGTTCTTCCTCAAGCGCGGCAGTCAAGTGGAATGGTCTAGTAGAGCAAAGCAGCGGCGTTCAACCTCTAACGGCGTGAATGCATGGTTAAAATGGAACACATTCTGTGGAGGGGGCCAAAGGGTGCACGTGCAAAGGCTGAAGAAAAGCCCAATAACTCTAATGGCCCAACATTAGGGAATTGCCGGCCATTGCCTAGCTCTCCATCCCCAATGTCGTGACACGACGACATACCACACCACACATATTATAAACCTGACAGTTAAAGAAGCTTTGGAGGCTGTTAATCCTCTCATTGAGGCCTTTAGAACAACAATATCCTTTCTGAACTCCTCAAATCAAAGGAATTCAACAAAAGTTATTGCACTTGATATGCCTGTTAGGTGGAACTCCACCTACCTAATGCTTAGAACTTTGATGCCTCATAAGAGTACTTTCCATACTTTCATTGAGGCTAATTACCCTAGGGCTATAGGTGATCCTTTTCTTGACTGATGAACACCGGAATATGGCAAGTAAGATGTTGAAGTTTCTTGAACTGTTTTGTAATTCTACTGTTGATTTATCTTGTGTGTACTATCCAACTTCTAATCTTGCTATGCATCATCTTGTTAAGATTGCTATCCATTTGTGTGACTATCAACATGATGAGCATCTTAGACCTGTTGTGTAGTCTATGATTGACAAATACAATAATATTAGAAAAACATACCTAATCTTTATTGCATTGCATTCATATTGGACCCAAGAGCAAAAATTAAGGGATTTACCAAAGTGCTTAGGAAGTTTAATATAGTATTTCATACTGATTACACTAACAAGCTGTTGGATACTAGAGCACTTCTGTTTAGATTGTACAACAGGTATGATGTCATGTATGGTCTTTGAAAGGCTCGAAAGGGTTCTTTCCCGCATCCGTGTCTGGTAAGAAAAGAACAGCTTGGGCTAACATTTATGATGATGATGATGATCTTGATGTTGCTGCTGGTTGTTCCACCTTCCCTTCTAATCTATCAGAGTCTAGGAATGTTTCTGCGACTTCATTGCTACAGGCAGCTTCTACTTCTAACACTAGTGAACTTGCATCCTATCGAACCGTGACACAGTCAACAGCCTTGGTGATGATTTTGACATTATGCAATGGTGGCATGAGCACAAGCTTACATATCCTGTTCTTTCTATTCTTGCTAAAGATATCTTTACTGTGCGTGTTTCAACCATATCTTCATCTACTTTTAGCACAACTGGCAGGATTATCGAGGGGAGGCGTCGCGGAGGCTGAACCCCTGTGTGGAGGCACTTACCTGCATCAAGGATTGGGAGAACGCTTTAAGCAAGGATCCAGCACATGGTGGAGGACAAGGATCTGGAGGAGTGTTTTGAGAACTTAGATCTTGATTAGTCATGGTTTCTTTATTAATGCTGGTTCTGTAATAACTTAGACCTGTGTGGGTGAACTTTTGGATGTAATGAAAATTATGAACTGTTTATTAGGAGTTGGCTGCACTCTTTTCCTGTTTAGGGGTTTCTTGCAAGGGTGACTTTTACCTAAACACGTTTTTAATGAGGCAGGCATTGCACAGCTTCTGTTTGAATTAGTTTTAGTTTGAAATGCTCGGTTTTTCCTGTCTGTTTTGCTTGTTTTTCAACTTTGAAATTCCAGGTTGAGATGTCTGAGGGGTTTTCCTCTTTAGTGCCGGGCTGGCACGAACAAGTTTGGGGGGGACGGCCCGGCGCGCTCCACCTGTTGTCGCACCGTGCTTGGGCCTAGAGTTCAGCACGGTGACACGGCACGGCACGGCTTCATCATCGTGCCTCGTCGGACCGTGCCATGCCGAAGCGTGCCGTGCCGTGTCGGACCAGCACGCACGCGTTTGGAATTCTTTAAATTTGGAGTTTCACTGTTCCAGTTTACTTAATTTGAAGATGGAACCACATGACAAATGTCTCTTCAGAAGTAAACACTAACCATCGCCGGCTCTCCAAAAAATAAAATTGATTGCTGGCATGCCATGTTGCCCACGATTTTCTTGGATGCTCGTCCAAGTACTAAAGGATCTCAAGATTGTTCCAACAATCTTCGGTTACATAAAAGCGTGGGAGATGCTACAATAAATCAATCAAGACAAACAAAAGTGTTGTCATCGCAGCAGAGGATGCTCTGACTTTGTATATAAAGTCTCCGGCACCTCCCCTTGTCATTCACCAAGAATTAAGCCAACAAAAAAGAACTACTTGCATCGCAGAAAATTGGTTTGAGTGAGACCCTGCAGCTCTAGCAATGGCCGGAGGAGACGACCTGAAGCTGCCGGGCATGTGGTCGAGCCCGTTCGTCCTCCGGGTGAAGCTCGCGCTCAGCCTCAAGGGCCTGAGCTACGAGTACATGGAGGAGGACATCTTCGGCAGCAAGAGTGAGCTGCTCCTCAAGTCCAACCCGGTGCACAACAAGGTACCCGTGCTCATCCACAGCGGGAAGCCCGTCTGCGAATCGCTGATCATCCTGCAATACATCGACGAGGCCTTTGTCGGCACCGGCCCGTCCCTCCTCCCTTGTGACCCCTACGAACGCGCCGTTGCTCGCTTCTGGGCCGCCTACATCGATGACAAGGTACGTAGGCATCTATCGCCTCAGTCTTGTTCCAATGCGTTGTAAAATCTGGCCAGCGCTTGTTCTGGGCTAGTTTCGTTTCGTTACGTTGACTGATCGTGTGTTGGTGTGGGGTGCAGATGGTGCCGGCTTGGAAGCAGTCGTCGTTTGGCAAGACGGAGGAGGAGAAATCTGAGGGAGAGAAGCAGTCTCTCGTCATGGTGGAGACCCTGGAGGGGGCGCTGAGGGACTGCGGCAAAGGGAAGCCCTTCTTCGGTGGCGACAGCGTCGGCTATGTGGACGTTGTGCTCGGCGGCCTGCTCGGGTGGTTGCGCGCATCGGATCAGCAGCGCTTTGACCCTGAACGGACTCCGCTCCTGGCGGCGTGGTTGGAGCGCTTCGGCGCACTGGAAGCGGTCGAGCCGTTGCTGCCGGAAGTGAGCAGGCTGGTTGAGTTTAGCAAGGTGCTCAAGGCACACGTCTAGCGGCTGCGGCGGGCGACGGTGCAAGGCGCAAGCAACTGAAAGCGCGGTTATATCGATCTAGACTTATTAGCTTGCCACGTGTTTCAGGCTTTCAGCTAGTGACGAGAAAGAAATAATGGAACGCGGCTTTGTGTTGTACGATGCATGTACGTACGTTGCGGATTTGCCGTTGGTCAGTTTGTAGGCACCGATTGTTGCTGTGGATGTGTCTTCACGATGCTAGTTCAGATGCATCTTTCTCGGTTTAGTATTACTTGTGGAATATGTTATTTTGATCGGTAATCATTCTTCTTTTTTTTTTAAATTACACATTACAACGCAGACACTTACAACACGCATGCACACTCACCCCTATGAATACACGTACGCAAACCCTACCCCTATGAGCACCAGATCTGGAAATTCCCGAAGTCACCATTGGTGTCTCGTCGTCAACGGGAACGTCGATTATCACTGAATGCATAACGCCGGTAAATCCTGGAAAAATCTCAGGAAAAGGTGCGAGCACCAGGATTTGATCCCTGATGAGTAGTGTCTCGTTGGACCGCCCTACCATTGGACTACAAGCCAATTCGTTGATCGGTAATCATTCAATCCATACCTCTCGGACCATTTGGACGACTACCTTGGTGGGCCTCGCCCTCCCAAAGGGCCCAAATAGAACCAACACTCATCCGTGAGTTCCCATTTGTGCTCGCCCGATTTCCTAAAAAGATTTTGTCCTCGCCGGGGTGAAGGCTCATCGTCATCCACGCACGAGACATCCTTATCCACACATACTCTCTCCACCTTGCTGTTCATCGTAGGCTCTCTCCGGCATCTCCCCGCGGCTCGCAAGCACCATCCTTTGCTAGTGCCACTTGTCGGCCGTCGTGCCCCACCCGAGCCGCCGTCATTGCCCCCATCACCGGAGCCGCTCGCCGGTGCCGCACCCGCTTGATCCACTTGCCCTATGGAGCACAAGGTGCTGCGGATTATGAGACTCATCCCCTGCCACCTCGGACCCACGCCAAGCTCCTCGATCGCCCGTGGCAGGTCCACAAGCCAACTCCTCCTCCTAGGCCTCATCTCTACCGCGCTCTCCATCACCCCCTCGCCCCCAAGCTAGGCAGGCTGTTGCGGTGAAACTTATTTTGCCGGCGCAAAGCGCCTCCACCTAGCGCACAACACCTTTGATCAAGCGCCTCGATGGGTGTGGTGACCAGGAATGCTCTAAGACATACGCTTTTGACGGTCGGTCCGTGTGGAGGCTCCTCCACGCGTCGGCGGAAAGCGGCGCCGCCCGGCCCGGCGGCGGTGTTCAACCGCGCCGTGATCGGGCTCCTCGGCGGCCGCCGAAGCGGCGTGCTACGGAAGTGGGCACCCAATTGCGGTGGTCTTTGGGGTGCTGCGGAAGTGGGCGCCCGACCGCTAGTGGTGTGGGGTGCTGCGAAGTGGGTGCCCGATCCGTCGGCCCGCCCCCGGCGGCGGAAGCGAGATGGCGACTTCGCGAGCCCCTTCTAGGCGGCTGCCCTCCTTGGCCTCTGCTCAACAATACCTCCTTGGCTAGGTCACCTCATCCTCCTCCTTCTCCGTCGTTGCCATTCCAGTCCACATAGGTAGTTGAATATTGTGTTTTCAAGTGTTTCAATGTTGTGTTTTCGGTGTTTCGGATATTTTAAAGCTATGTTTGAAGTGTTTACTTGGATGTTGTAAAAGTAGATCTTGTGTTTCAAGCATTTCAATGTTCTGTTTTAGATGTTTTCAAAGCCATATTTCAAGTGTTTTCTACTCGATGTTGTGAAAGTAGATCTTGGGATGTTACATATGTTGCAATGAAATATACGAATGTTGCAATGCTATGTTTCGGGTGTTTCACGTGTTTCAAACTTACGTTACAAATGTTTTCATTTGTATGTTCCAAAAGTAGATCTCGGTGTCGAGAATGTTTCAATGGCTATATATGCATGTTTCAAACACAAGTTTCACGTGTTTCATATGTCGCGGCTGTGCTCTATCCACCTGCCACGCCACTAATCGAGGTCAGTGCCATCGATGAGCTCCAGACCAGCAACCTCCACACACTCTGTGGCATTGAGCTCCACACTAGTGTGTTGAGCTCCATGATGATGAGCTCCATTAGTCAAAGGAGCAAAGATGACATTGCATTTGCGGTAAAAGTGCACGTGGTATTAGTATGTTTTAGTCTTTTCAAAGAAATGTTGCAAGTGTTTCATAAAGATGTTGCAAAAATAGATTGAGATGTTGCATATGTTGCGGTGGTTGCACACAAATGTTGCAAGTGTGTTTTCGGATGTTTCAACTGTTTTTCCTATTGATATTGTATATGTTACACTAGATATAAATGTATGTTGCAAGTCCATGTTTCAATTGTCTCGAGTTATTTTTAGATGTATGTTGCAAACTGTTTTATCTACATGCTACACATATTGTAGTGTTGCAAGTGCACTTTTTATTTGTTTCACCTATTTTCAAACGTATGTTGCAAGCGTTTTAATCTTGCATGTTTCACGTGTTACAATGTCACGGTGATTAGACATACTAGAAGTGTCATGGTCTAATACCACGGTCATAGTAACCGACGCAGGCGAGTGTGTGCTTCGATGGCCTAGCTCAAGGGACAAATGATGCGGGGTCTATACTGGTTCAGGCAAATCGGTGCCCTAGTCCAGTCGGGGGGCTCAGCAACAACAATGTTGGCACAAGGCAAGAATCACACGGCAGGCACAGGCATGCAGTAAGCCAGCGGCGCGTAGCGTCCGGACACGAGCGTGTGGGGTGGGCCGTGGCACCAACCCATGATTCGATTGGATAGGGCAGGGAGATGTGTCCGGACGCGCCCGTGTTCTGGACGTCTGGACGCTAGTGTTCCCGTATTTTCATAGCTAAAGGATCGAGAAAAGCGGCTAGAGGCGGTGAATGGGAGCTAATTCTAAAATTCTTCCCAAATGTACGCTAATCCAAAATGACCAAAAAAACAAAACACCATGTTCTCCGAGCATGATGGCCAAGAGCCAATTTGCAATTGGTGGTTACATGTTTTTGGTGACGAACGACGAACACATTGGGACACTTACTAAGATGGAAAGCCTAGCGAAACATTTTTTTCGAAACCGACCTTAACTCGTTCTTCAATAAGAGAGGTTAGAAAAATCGAAGAGAGTTACAAAGTCGCACTCCCGATCATGGTGAGTTGCCATGTTGTGGTGGCGAGAACACATTAGACAAGTCACCGGCTCTAACGGTGGCGCTTCAAGTGTTCTACTAGGTGAAAACCAATTTTGCGACTAGTAGGAGGAGGGCCTCAATCACCCGATGGCGGCCAACAGCGTCACAAGTCCCCTAAAACCTGTGCACACCCATTCCACGCCCTCCTCGAGGATGGTCTCACGCAGGCCGCAGAGGCATCACGGAGATGTGGTCAAAAGTGTGTCGGTTGCGCTCTTTCCAAATTACCCAAGAGACAAGCAAAGACTCAAGGAGTCGAAGGCATCATCAAGTTGTTTGGGGATGGCGGTGCGAGCCATGATCCACCAATCCACCAAGGAGGAGTCCATAGATGGCCCTAGGTGATCCATCCCTGCGCAATAGAGGTGGAGATGTCGGACTTGTGCGGTGAAGACGCAAGCTACGAGGAGGTGGTTGATAGTTTCATCTTCCCTAACGAGCAAAGGGCACAGTCATGCTTGGTTGTAGCCCATGGCGCCAAACGGCGTTCAACGGTCAAGGGCGTCCATGCAGCGAGCGGCGAAGAACTTGACCTTGGGGCGGGGCGGATGCTCCCGGATCTTGTTGGCGCTGGCAAGGTCATCCTCCCGTGGAAGAAAGCATTGTATGCGAAGAGCTGGAGTAGTTACCTCCAAAAGCTCACCTCCAGATTAGGCGATCGAGGTGCCCGGTCGGGCTGTGCGACCTCCACATTGTCGATGAGGTCAACGAATTCATTGAGCACCCATGACCTACTATCGCCGCCGGTGACATCCGCGATCCTTCGGTCGTTGTGCAAGGCCTCAAGAATAAGCGGCCGCCAGCCCGATGTCTTGCCGGCACAGACTTGGGGCGAAGGAGCAGATGGCGTTGTCTGGGAGCCAGGAGTCAGTCCAAAACAGGGCGTGCTCACCATCGCCCAGCTGGACTGTGATAGAGGCGTGAAACATGGCGTCCACAACTTTTTCTTTCTTGTAAGGCAGTCAAGCCCAAGGTACGTCTGGCTGTGAGCGCCGCGTGAAACATCGAAATCCAAAACAGATCTTTCCAGTTCAGTTATGATGAAGCAGGATTCCGACTCGATACCATCTATGCCAACAAGTGACTTGAGGACTGAGAAATCATTCCGAGCAAAACCCGAGACCAACTGAAGCAACAGGACCCAAAACGGAGCAATCAAACTCAAGCACAAAAGTGAGCCGTTGCACAACAACTCCCTTTTTTTGCGAGGAGCACAACAGTCAAATGGCCCCCCGCAAGACCAGCCCGAAACTCTTCCTAAAAAATTTTAATAGCTAAGTCTGTCTGATGTAGAAACACATTACTCCCTTCTCCCTCTGTCCCATAGAGAATGTTGTTTTGGCCATGGGAGACTGTCCCATAGATAGTGTCATATTAGACCTATTCAGGTCTACTTTTAGCTTTGGCTTGCCCATCCTTTGAAGAGTACACGTTTGGTCCAATCTAACAGAGTGTGAAACTCACAACTATGGCTAGAAACATTACAGGCCAGTCAAGGGGCTCACGGCACAATAGCAAATGCCATTGGTTGGGGGCTTCCACCTAGAGTTCAATGTAGGTGCGACACATTATCCTCGATTTATTCTAGGATTTTCCAGTACTATGCATTAAGTAGTAGCGCGACGTCCCCGCTTACAGACTAGGCGCTGTGGTGACTTTGTAAACTTCAAGATTTGCCGGCTCGGTCCTTGAAGGTGCTCATAGGGGCAAGGTTTTGCGTGCGTATGTTCATAGGGGTAAGTGTGCGTGAAAAGCTAAAAAAAGCTCAGGAGACAAACTTAGATTAGGAACATGACCTGAATGAATCAGTCTTTCCACAGAGGTCCAGGTGATAATAATTGTACTTTGGCGGGATGGTAAAGTTAACCGCTAGTGTGAATTCGTGGTGAAATTCTCCCTTCGGCGAACGCGGGTCACCGGCGTCGGATCGGTATTCAAGTTGATTCAAGTTGCAAGCCTTTCACATTCGCCGATTGGGCGTCCCCTCGCGGTATTTAAGTAATGTAGTCTGCATCGAACATACGAATTGAAGATCGGCGATATGGAGCCAGCAAATCACCGTCGGCGTCAAGGTAGAGTTTGTCAGATAATATGTTCATATGGTTGAGTGTGTGTGAGCATACGTGTTGTACTGTGTAATCTAAAAAAAAAAAACACCACAGGCCAGTGTGCAACTCACAACTATGGCTTGGTCAAACTTGCATGATGTTGCTTGGCTAACTTAGTACGCGGCTCACAACTATGGCTATTGACCGTCTCCGAACACCACAAGCCAGTCACCAACGACAACACCAACAACTGGACGTCAGAGTTGTCAGGACGAAAACACATTTCCACATTTCCATTCTAATTGGTTCTTTTGATATCCCTTGTTTTTTTCTGTTCATCTTTCTTTTCGATTTTATTCTGATAGTAAAATGTAAAGTAAAAAACAAGAGGTCTTATCCTGACCAAGTGACCAACCCATTAGATTTATCCCTACTGATAACGACCTCATTCTATCCCTCTGAGTAAAGTAGTACAATAACTCTGTAACTCCTATACCGAAGAGGGAATAACTGAAAATTTAGGCTGGATCTCATCAGACCCTTCTTTATATCACACCATTCCCCACCATTCCCTTGTTACACAAAGATATCATCATTCAGTTGTTTCCAGTAGCTGCTGCAACCTCGGCCTCCCTGACCTTGGCGTGCTGTACGAGCCGGTCGACGTCCGGCATGACCGCCACGACCTCGTCCATCTTGCTGAAGCGCTCCACCCACTTCTCCAGCAGCGGACTCCTGGAGGCATCGAAGAGCCTGAGACCATGACGCACCTCGGCGGTTTGCAGCCACGCTACCAGGGCCCCGAGCGCGATGTCCAGGTAGCCGACGCTGTCGCCTCCGAAGAAGGGCTTTCCCTTGGAGCACTCCTTGAAGGCCCCTTCCAAGGTTTCTATGGCCGCGAACGTCTGTTTCAGCCCTTCCGCCCTCTCCTCCTCTGTCTTGCCCCTGCCTGCCTTTAACCACGACGCCAAGAACTGAAAAACAGACACACACACACATCGATCAGCATACATGGATCTTATCTACACCATGCCAATTGCAATTTGCAAATACTGGATGATTTGGGGGTACGGTACGGTACAGTACTGACCTTTTCGTCAATGAAGGAGGCCCAGAAGCGCGCCATGGCACGCTCGTAAGGGTCGACGGGGAGCAAGGAGGGGCCTGTGGCGCTGTAGACTTCGTCGAGGTACTGCACGATGGCCAGCGACTCACAGACGGGCTTGCCGTTATGGATGAGGACCGGCACCTTCTTGTGCACTGGGTTCGAGCTGATCAGGAGGTCGCTCTTGTTGCGGAGGTCCTGCTCGACATACTCGTAGCTCAGGCCCTTGAAGCTGAGCGCGAGCTTCACCCGGAGGACGAACGGGCTCGCCCACATGCCCAGCAGCTTTAGCTCGTCACCTCCTCCTGCCATTGTCTAGATGCTCTGTGTCTGAACTATTTCCTACCTTGTTCTTCCACTCGATCTGCGAGCTCTTGGTTGAGCCAGAGAACAATATATATACCCTATGATTTGTTGATTGTGCTGCCAGCAGTTTGGAGCCATCCGTGCATCACCCGTGACGCTAGCAATCCATTTGATGATATAATATTGAATATTTCACGACCACCAATTAAAATATAGTGGATGTCAATCTCCTACTCCCACTACTCCCACATGGTACCATTGGTATGTACTGACCATTGACCGATCTAGATGACTTTATCAACCACTCGGTCTGGCCCATCAAATTCGGGAACAAGTAACCGGCAGCTACGGGCTAAGGCGGTTACTAGAATAGATTTGGAAAATTACTTCTACTCTGTCTTCAACTCCCTTTGTAGAAGTCTTCAAAAAAACCCCCCTTTGTAGAAAGAGCTTTGCAATGGTACAATCGAAATGATCGTTAGTTGTTCATTTAATTAGATCGAATGGTTGAAATGTGAATTTGCTTGTAGTCCAATGGTGGGGGCGGTACCCACCGGGGTTCAAATCCAGTCTTCATGACCTTTTCCCTGCATTTTTTCCAATTTTTCGGCGTTATGCATTAAGTGGTAGGCGACGTTCCGTCGATTTGACGGCGCCGCCATGGTGACTTCTTTGGAATCTCTGGACCGTAGGGTCTTTCGGTCTACGGAGGTGCTCGTAGGGGTAGAGTTTTGTGTGGCGTGTTGTGGCGTCTGCGTTCACTACACCATAACACTTAAATAGCAACGTAGTCAGTTGCTAAAGAAATTAATTAGCATGTTACGGTCAGTTGCTAAATGTTTGCTTCGGACCGTCGGTTGCTAAAATTAGATACTACAATGGAATGTCCGTTGCTAAACGTTTTTGCTTTTGCATTAGATCGTCGGTCGCTATACATCAGTATCCGAGTCCAATCATCCGTCGCTGAATAAAAATATGCATGGGCTTGATGCTTTTGGCCCATTACGGTGAAAATTTTGGCCCAAAAGCACGTGTAAACCCTATCACCATGACCAAACACACACAGCCGATCTTCCACCCCTGCTCTCGCTGACCCTCCGCGCGCGCCGCCTCCACGCAAGACCGACGCCCGCCCTCACCAAGACCGTCGCCCACTCGCCCGCACTCCCGGCTGCTCGCCGCCGCTGACTGCCCGGCCTCGGTCACCTGCCCCAGCCGGCCACCCGTGCCCGGACGTCCTCACACCGCCTCCCACCTCCACAGATTCGGTAGCTTCTGCCCCTCGCCTGCTCCCCTTCCTCTCCCTCTCCCTCCTCCGCGTCCAAGATCTGTGGGGATCTGCGGCGATGGCAACGACAGGAACTCCCTTTCGCCTTTGGCATCTCCGCCGACCTTGCCTTCCATCCGTGCGGAACATGGCTCCTCTTCCTCGCCGGCCCCTCCCAGATCTGCAAGCCGAGACTGCGAGACCGGCGGCCGGTAGCGGGGCAGCCACAGCGATGGTCCAACCCGTCCGGTGAGGGTGACGCCGTGGGGTCTCTGGGCCTGGACCGCATGGTGCTCAGCTTCATGGAAGAGGCCACCGCTGTCTAACATCCGCCGCGAAGAAGCCCTGCTGGATTGTCCGCTCGGTCTAGGATTCTCAGCACCTGTGACCTGTCGATGGCTGCATGGGACCAAATGGTCTTGCTTCCTTTTACGGAAGACATGGGGTTCATCACCGGCAGAGGTTCGTTTTGTGTTCATGTTTCTATATGCACAAGTGTATATATATGGCCTTAATTAACTGATGAACTAGAGCATGATTCTATATGCACAGGACGTACAGTTTACTAGAGATGTGCCTTCGTAAGATGATTTGAGGCTTAATGGAAATTGGTCGGCTCAAAGTTGATAGGTTGGATAAACCTGTGTGCTCTTTCAGTTCACCAAGATGAATTTCTCCATGATCAGCAGAAACTTGGAAGTTTCAGCAGCAGTAGGCGTTTGCTAATTCCATTTTCATTTGGCAACTTGTCTAGCTTCTCACATTTGCCACAGGTCTGCAGCAGTACAGCAACTGCTTGTCCATCTCTGTCTCAGGGTACAGGGTATTGAATTTTCAGAGCAGCAGTGCAGTTGACGTCTTGGCTAGCAGCAGGCTGACAACACAAATTCGATTTACAGCTTGCAAAAGTGCAGTTCAGTAGCTGCTATTTTACATCATCTCACTGTTCAACAATGCAGTAAGCAACAGGGGCTCAATTCTTCAAATTAGCATTCAGCTCAGTAAATTCTCAGGTTTGCATCATCCATTTCAGAATTGCATTGAACATTAAATTTGATAGGATGTCACTTTCTTATATCAGATCCAATGGACGAACCTATCTCACTGTTTCTTATTAGAATAGACCTATGAAATTTAGTGCACCAATTCTATTCAAGCCCAGATGTATTTTTTCTGCCAGAGATGCAGGGAACCAATGCTTGAACTAAATATCAATTGTTTATTGCCTAGCTTTATAAAATTTGAGATCAATACCTGGATTGGTTATATGCCATCTGCTTGCAATATCAATTGTTTACTATGTCGTGAACATATCAAAAACTAAAATTTTGTAGTTGTCCTACCAGACTTGTGAGTACCATTTCCTACCGTTTTTTCTTTTACAGGAATATAACTTGATGTTCCATTAGTACTTTTTAGCATTAGCTTGTGAGTTGCTTACCTGGTGCTCATTCATGAATCACTAGGCTTGTAATTTTGACCCACGGCAAGGGCGCACCCATCTCCACAGCGCAGTTCACCACTTCCTCTCCTGGAAGCTTCGCAGGGTCCTTCCTTTCTCCCTTCCCCACTAAAATTCCTGGAAGCTTGCAGGAACCGTTTGCATTCGATTCTGCTTGTTTGAAACTTTCTAACTCAATTAACTATTGCATGCTCTACCCTTTACCAAATAATTGTGTGCAGTTACATTCTATAAATTAGTATTGAACATGTACAATATCCAGATCAAGATAGCTCCAAAAGATTTTCATTTACCAACAGCAAATCAAACAGGGAATTGCTTCACACCTGTATTGAATATCTTATTAGGTGTGCTAAACACTTTTCATAAAATAATTGATGTTCCTTCACCTAGAGCTTATTCCAGAGGATGAGCTAGAATTATTCTTTGACACTACACAACTGTAACTTTGCTGTTATCACAACTGCAGGCCTGATATCCTTAAGTAGACCATTTGGAAAATTTGGTTACCTTATAAAGACATATATGCAAGTTATGAAGGGTGTCAAGTGTATCTCTAGACACTGATGAGTGCAAGGTCAGCAACTTAGTGCCTGCTTTACCTTTGAGATTAATTTATGTATCAATTGAAATTGATTTTGTGTGTGTCGCCATTCTTGGAAGGAAGAGTTCACATCTTGTTTTGATTGTCTATGCAGGGGTTTCTCCTTAATGTTTCTTAACCATTGCTATTTTTAGTAAAATACTAAAATTTGCTTTCTGTTTCAGGAATCTAAAGGATTTGGGTTCATACAACACTTTTTTGATCCTAATGATGCTTCTAATTCGAAGTCCATACGGATGGGCAGATGTTGTACAACCTGATGACTTAGTTGTACAACCTGATGACTTAACTAGATTTTGTATTCAGCTACTCTATGCTTGTATGTTGCCTTGATGGCAAGAATCTTATGCTAGTGACATGATTATATATGTACTCATTTGATATGGATGATGAGTGTATGATTAATGCTATTTGTGTATGTCATCCAATATTGTATTGGTTTTGACTGTGGTCTAGTTTTAAATGCATCTAGATTTTTTTTTTTTTCTACCCATAAAACTAAGCTCGATGGATTGTCAGTTGCTATAAGCTCAATATTGCGATAGACTATCCGTTGCTAAAAGCGCTAACTAGTTGTCCGTTGCTAAAGCTTTATCATTGGATGGTCCGTGGTTAAAACAGGGTCCGTCGCTATATACATTTAACCACGGCTTTATTAGCGTCTGCAGGGGTCCGTCGCTGTAACTTTTAGCCACGGACTGAAAGTCGCTGTACCCTCCATATAGCAACGGACGGAAAGTCGCCGATTAAGGGTTGTGGTGTAGTAGTTGTACTGTGTAATTCTTTCTTATTACTTTCTTATACAATTTTTTATTTTATACAATAGGATAAAATTAGGAAATTTTTAAATATAAAGATCTTTTCCATCTGAACTGAGGTATTTTCTTTAAAAAAATATTTCAATGGAAATTGATGTTTTGGAGAAGTTATTTTGTTCCCCAGATTTTCTAAGAGTTATGTGTAAACTAGGATAGTTTACTTCTTTTACTGGAATCATTTACTAACAAGAGAGAACACAGTCATGGCATGATACAATGCCCTTCTTTATCAATACAAGTTCGGCAGAGCTCCTGCCGACCATTTCAAAAAAGGAAAAATTGACATGATACAGTGATACTTCAATTTAGATGGAAGCAGATAGTAACTCTCTTATTTAGCAAAGAATGGTCAAACAAGGCGAGCTCATTCAGTAAGGAAGATAAGGCTTTCATTCAGACTTTGAGAGGTCGTTGGTCAAACAAGGCGAGCTCATTCAGGAAGGAAGATAAGGCTTTCATTCAGACTTGGAGAGGTCGTTGGGTTGGGTGTGATGCAGTGTAGGTGGCGTAACGTACAGTATGCAAAATCCCCAAGCTGCCTGTCTTATTTGGAGCCGATGCTCGCAACTGTATTTTATATAAATTTGGTATGAGACAGGATACAATTTGCTGGTGGTGAAGGTTTCTGTTTTTCTAGTATAAATTAAGTTAATCTTAAATAGATATGAGAAACCTGAAATTACACTGTCAAGGACGAATTGACGTCACTGATTGTTCCGCATGTGTCAATTGGAACAGTCTTATCTGGATTCATCACCACCGGGTCTTTCCTGATAAATGGTGTAAGTGAGTTCTGAGTTTGCATGACACCGGCAAAACTGTTGTCCTGTTGAATGGCATGCCCAGCAACTGGATCAACTGCCGCACTGGTCTTCGTCAAGGCGAGCCACTTTTTCGCCATATCTCTTCATCATTGTTGCCAACATTCTTCGCCGCCTCCTTCACAATCCTTCTCTTTCCTCTTCTCTTAGTCACCCCGTTATCCCTTCGTCGTACAGGTAAGATGGTGTAAGTAGGGAAAGTTATCTATAGAATCAGCGGCGGCCTGCGACGCTTGGACTTCCTCGTCACCTTCGTCGTCCAAGAACTCCGGCGCCACCAAACGCCAAGTAGTACTAGATGGCATCATCCAAGGCACCGTAATATGTGGGGCTGGAATAACTCGGTTTGGTGAAAAAAATAATCACTGAAGGAAGCATATCGCCACGGTGAAACATGAGGGAGTGGCCCATCTGTCATAGGCACGCTGCCAATCAAAAAATTCTCCCCATTTCCGTTTTTGTTGGATTTTGTACCCGAATGGCGTGATAAGGGGCCTGACAGCTGAGGATTTTGGGGTGCCCGTAGCGGAGGCAATTGGTGCACCATAGAGGATTGTGGCAATCGGGCCGAGAATGATCATGGGCCAGACAACGGGAGTAGAAAGCATGCCCAGAATGGGAGTCATGGAGTGGCTTAGGGCCCAATAGGCCTTTAGCGTTTAGATCCAACGGTGGGCTAGATGATTTGAATTTTGAACGAGAGCCTAATTGGTCAAAAACAGAAGCACGAGGAAAACTCGGACCATTTGAATTTTGAATTGAGTAATGAGAAGATCTCGGAACATTTGAATTTCGAACCGGGAATTTGAGATCGGGATTGAATTTGCACCGGAGAGCAATGGTGGTTGTACCGTAGGCAGCTGATCGGGATGATGTTGAGGATGATCATGGTCGAAGGGGCGTCAAAGATTCTTGACGCCGAGGTTGATCAGGTCATGCCAGAGGTTTGAAGAAGACCTTGAACTCAGAGCACTCAAAAGATTTTAAATTGTAAATGTGAAGACCCACATCTCTGCACGAGACCGAGAAACGAAAAACTCGATCTCCAAGTGCTCTAACATCAAAGGCAAAAGCAGATCCACCGATCACAGATTCAAGGATTACATAAACAGAGTGTTCAGAAAGTCTGAATTTGCAGCGACCAATCGAGAGGACCAGGAGAAAAGATGGAGATCTTGAGGTAGGGGAATGACAAACCAGTTGACGGAAACGACGATGTAACTCAGCTTCCACCACCTTGCCGGGTCTGAAGTTGAGGGTCGAGAGATCCATGGCGCCTGGACGATCTAGCACCGATCACCATGGTTGAGGGGGAAGGAGGAAGGTGAACTCGGCGAGAGGGAAGGAGTCGCCATAGGTATCCAGGAAAGATGATCCCCTGGTCCCAAATAATCAATGAACCGAACGGGATACCTCTGAAATAGAACACACTAAAGACACATCCATGGCAACACTCACAGCATACAAACTGGCCAACGGCAGCCGCGCGCGTTCCCGTGTGTAGCATTATTCTCTTTGTTTTCGCTAACTAGACTAGATGACAGTAAACCTGAAACTCATGGCATGCCCTCTCGATCAGTTGGTTGCACCGGCGCCGGCCGCAGCCGCAAGACGTGCGTTCAACATGTTGGCGAACTCAATCAGGCTGCTCACGTCGGGCACCACCGGCTCGACGGCTTCCAGTGCGCCAAAACGCTCCGACCACGCCGCTAGGAGCGGAGTCCGTTCAGGGTCAAAGGGCTTGACGCCGTGCAGCTCATCTGATGCGCGCATCCACCCGAGCAGGCCGCCGAGCACGACATCGACGTATCCGGCGCTGTCGCCACCGAAGAAGGGCTTCCCTTTGCCGCAGTCCTGCAGCGCCCCCTCCAGGGTCTCCACCTTGACGAGCGTCTGCTTCTTTCCCTCAGCCTTCTCCTCCTCCGTCTTGGCCATCATCGACTGGTTCCAAGTGGGGAGGATCTGCACGCACAATGCACACACGATCGGTCAAGGAGCTTGATGCATCGCAATCGATCGAAAGATTCGAGGCGATAGATGCGTACGTACCGTGTCATCGATGTAGGCAGCCCAGAAGCGAGCAACGGCACGTTCGTAGGGGTCGACAGGAAGGAGGGACGGGCCAGTGCCAGCAAAGGCGTCATCGATGTATTCCAGGATGACCCGCGACTCGCAGATGGGTTTCCCGTTGTGAATGAGCACGGGTACCTTTTTGTGGACGGGGTTGTACTTGAGGAGGAGCTCTCCCTTGTTGACAAGAGCCTCCTCCTCGATGTACTCGTTGCTCAGGCCCTTGAGTCTGAGAGCGAGTTTCACCCGTAGCACGAACGGGCTCGACCACAAGCCGAGCAGCTTCAGGTCGTCTCCTCCGGCCATTGCTAGTGCTGCAGGGTTTCACTAATGTTCTTCGACTAACATTTTTTTTCGTTGACGTAATTCTTGATGATTGGGAAGGGAAGGGCCAGGGAGTCTATATATACAAACACACAGCTAGCATCATCTGCTAATGTAAGATGGCAACGCTTTTGTTTGTCTTCAATTGTAGCATCTCCCACGTTAATTTTCCAGATTGTTACAGGCCTTGCTCCTCGGACAGGGTGGCGATGGTGAGCAAGAACCCGATGCCGGCAATCGATTTTAAATTCGATTGGTCAGGTGGCGATGATTGCGAGTTCATTACTGACGACAGAGTAATTTGCAATCGCGTCACACTTGAAACAGACATTAATTTAAAACATCATCGTCGATGTATTTCTAGACAACGTGTACGCATTCACCCTGGGCACTTTTTAACAAAAAAAACCAAAAACCGAACCGAACCAATTCGAAACCGACCGAAATCTCGGTCGGTATCGGGTTCGGCATCGGTTTTAGGGTCAAACAGAACCGAAAACCGAGCAAAAACCGAACACTAGCATTTCTGTCCAATTCCAGCCCAATCCTGCAATCCATCCTGGGACAGCCCACTAGCGCACTCACTCATTCCCTATGGCTGTACCCCGACTCGCCATTCCCCGCGACAAGACCCGACTCCCGACTCAACTCGACCTCGACTCAAACTCCCCACCTAACCCTAGCGTTAGGGGCGGCGCCGGTGGGCGAGCGGTTCCGACAGCGGGGCTCAGCCGGGCGGGTGGCGCTGGGCTCCACGACGGGCAGCGTCGGGTGCGCCGCTGGGGTGGCGGGGCTCATCGCTGGCCAAGAACGGGCTCGCCATGACGGCAGTGGCTCGGCCGCGAGGAGTCGGGGCTCAAGAAGGATTTTTTCTCGCCGGGTGAAAACCAAAAATCAGAAATTAAAAACCGAAATCGATTTGGTCGGTTTCTTGGATTTTGCTAAACCTATAGGCTTTGGTTTTTCGAAACCAATTTTTTAACCGAATCGATTTTTCGGTTTTTACCGAACGCCCAAAGGTGAGTACGCATAGGCATGGGCGCTGTTACCCGATTTTTTCCGGTCGTAATTCGGGTAATGAAAACTGCTACCTGATTTTAATCTCGAAAAACACTACCCGAAATTTTGGGTACCCGATAATTGGTTCGATTCGGGTATACCCAATCTACCCGATTTTACGTAAAAACAACAAATTAAACAAAATTTCAGTAGCAATTTATACATAATTTCACCCAAAATTTAGGTAGAATTTCAACAACAATTTGTGGAGAATAATATATTATAGTTACTTGTTTGAACCGAGAAAATTCTATTCTAATAAAGTGATAATTTCAAGTGATTAACTAGCAACACGTGATAAATATAAAGACGAAGGCAAATCTTCGGGTAGTTCGGGTAATTTGGGTACGGGAGTCTATTACCCGAATTACCCAAAGTAATTTCGGGTAATCAAAATCACTATCCGAATTTGGGATCGGGTATCTCAGATTCGGGTAATTCAGGTCCGGGTTTGGGTAGTTCAGTGCGGGTAATGGGTATCGGGTATTTTGCCCAGGGCTAAGTACGCACTAAATCCTTCTCGTATTTTGTTCCCGGCCTTACAAGCTCTTTTACTGATGCTTGAAATTGCCTTTCATTGCCCCGTGAAATAGCAATTTTGTTGATTTAGGAGAGTAAAGTCATTTCTCATAGTTCCTCATCCCCACCAGGCCGGCCTTGGCCCAGCCACCACGGTGCCCCCCCCTCCGGACCCGAACCCAACCCCGACCCTGACCCTGACCATAGTATTGTTACTTACTTTCATCACAATCTAGGCTAGATTTCCCCATTACAAACGTTTTTTGTTACTAACCATTGTATTGAGCTGCACACTCTGTTGTACAAGCATATAAAAATGTATATTCAATAAATAGTCACATAATCACAGAACAGAACACCGGCAACACCGGGCAGAGCACAACGGCGCATTCCGGTGTGTTGCATTATTTTCTTTTTCAGCACTGAAAGCCTGGAAATCTGGATCGATAGAACATTCACTTTGAGTTGCTTGCACCAGATGCCGCAGCCGCATAACGGGCCTGCAACATCTTGCCGAGCTCAACCAGCCTGCTCACGTCGGGCACCACCGATGCGACGGCTTCCAGTGCGCCGAAGCGCTCCGACCACGCCGCCAGGAGCGGAGTCCCTTCGGGGTCGAAGGACCTGATGCCGTACACCTCTTCGTTTGCGAGCACCCACCCGAGCAGGCCGCCGAGCGCTATGTCCACGTACCCGACGCTGTCGCCGCCGAAGAAGGGCTTCCCTTTGCCACAGTCCCTCAGCGCTCCCTCTAGGGTCTCAACCGCGATGAACGACTGCTTTATCCCCTCAGCCCTCTCCTCCTCCGTCTTGCCTCTCGACGCCTGCACCCAACCGGCAAGCATCTGCACGACCACATCAAGTATAACACATGTATCAACAAAACCGTGTCGCAACCAACTGATGCGCGATCGACTAATTGGAAGAATTAATTCAGGTGACGCATGCCGCATGTGTACCTTGTCATCGATGTAGGCGGCCCAGAAGCGAGCAACGGCGCGTTCGTAGGGGTCAGAGGGGAGGAGGGACGGGCCAGTGCCGGCGAAAGCATCGTCGATGTACTGCAGGATGATAAACGATTCACAGACGGGCTTCCCGTTGTGGATGAGCACGGGTACCTTGTTGTGGACGGGGTTGGACTTGAGGAGGAGCTCGCTCTTGTTGCTGAGATCCTCCTCCACGTACTCGTAGCTCAGGCCCTTCAGGCTGAGCGCGAGCTTCACCCGGAGGACGAACGGGCTCGCCCAAAAGCCCAGCAGCTTAAGGTCAGCACCGTCTCTCGCCATCCTCTATTATACAGTCTCCGATCCTGTCCTACCACAAAACTACAAGATTTGGGTGTGTTTTTGCTTCTTTCTGGTTCTGAATGTTGGAGCTCTAGAGTGCTTCGATGGGCTCTTTTACCATTGCCGGGAAGGAGCTATATAGCCTGACATTGGGCGAATCTTCTACCGTTTGTGGATGGTTTCCTCCATGTTCAGATCTAGGGGATAATTCAGAGCTCGAATTCTATCGTGGACGACTGAGCGCCGTGCGTGTGTGACACCCCAACTCGTTATACTACGGGGCACAAGTCAGCAAAAATTCTCCGCTTATTCTTCAACTCGTATTCAACGGCTGACTAATTCTGGAATATGGCCAGCACTGGAACTCGGAGCTGTCCAGATCGATGGCCCCTGAGCCTGGGACGACGCTTCCACGGACTCATGTGAGACTGTTGCAAAGAGCGATGGAAGAGCCGTTAGAGCCCCCGACAGCCCTCTCCCGGCGACGCCGTCGCCGCTCCACCTCCCCCTTCTTCGATCTCCACCCTCAGCTCCCCTCCTTCCAATCCAACGCCGGATCCGGGTTCCTCCACTCCTGATCTACGTCTCCATGGGCGCTGCTCCCCTGGCCCCTCGTGCCTTGGCCCGGCGGGGGGCCCTCTGCAGCCCCGCTGGTCACCGCCGGGCCCATGGCGGCGGGGCGGCGGCCTCCACCTTCCGGCACCCCTGCTGCTGGAGGTTGTCGAGGCCACCCCGTGTGGGGGGGTGGGCGGGCAGGGAGGCCCCCGAGCTGGCTTCCCGAGTGCCGCCCGTGGGGCGATGTCGGGGCTCGCGGCTGCCCGCAAACGCCATCGCCGCCCCGCCGCTTGGCTCGGTTGGCCATGGGCTGTTGAAGAGGAGGACGCCACCGCTGCTGCCCCCGGGCGTCCCCGCCCGTCGCCTTTGTCGGCATCGTCGCCCGTGCTGGTCGCTGCCGGGCCGCGTCGCCCGCTTTCCCCCAAGCGCCCACCCTCCTTCCCGGAGTTGACTACGGGCCCGTAGAGGACAGCGAGGCTGCTGCCGGCCCCTCGCGTCCCGCGCCCCTCAGACACAGCGCCGCCCGCCCCGACGGCCGACTTTGTCTCCTCAGGCGGGACCTTCGTCCCTCCGCGGGAGGCCTATCCATCCCCGCCCGCTCCCGTCGCGGATGTCGAGGAAGGAGAGTTTGTGCCCACCTCGTCGGGCTTGGCTGAGCTGCAGTTCACAGCCGGACGCTCCGGCTCCAGTGGACGCGGCATGTCGCTTTCCCCGGACGCGGCACCGTTCTTCCCCTCCGCAGAAGATCCAAGGAATTGCGTTGGATGGATAACTTCTCCGATTGCTTTCGACGATGAGGTCGACGGCGCCGAGCGAGGCCCCCGTCCCGGCGGGCGCCTTGCCTTCCGGTCTTCGTCGGGGCCTCCCTAGGGTCCAGGCAGTGCGGCCTCCTCGCTACCGCCGCCCACCCCGAGCCTTCAGTGGCGCAGCTGCCGCCCCGACCCGAGCCTTCAGTGGCGCCCGTAAGGGTCGGTCGATAAGGTTGCCGCGGGACATGCCGCGCCGCTGCCGGCATCGCCGCCGCAGATACCGCCGCTATCGATGCGCGAAGGTCGGATGATGATGCGGATGTCGGCGCGTCTCGCTGACGCCAAGCCCTTCGTCGCCACGCCCCGCGGGCGTCTCCCCCTCAGGGTGCGGCACGCCCGCGGCTTGGCACACCCGGCCGCTCGCGTGTCTCGCACACCGTCGCCTGGCCGCCCACCGTGAGCCGACCCCTCGCCGCCGCCGTGCATTCCTTCCCCGGTCGATGATGATGGCTTCACGCTCGTGGCGAGGCGTGGCGTCGCCGCCACCACCACGCCGCCTCGACCGCCGCCGGCATGAGGTCCACCTTCGCGGCGGCCGCAGGTACTGGCCCATCGCCCGCCCGCGACCGCCAGCGACCCGGTCCCGCCGGGCGCTAGTCGGCCGATGCTTCAACCGCCTCTCCGACGACCATGTGCACGCGCTCCGCACCTCCCCTTCCCCGCCACCGTGAGGGGCATCGGGCGCGCCGCCCGCTGAAGGTGCCGGAGGTCGGGGCGAGCGCTTGACTGCACGGCCCCTCTCGGGGTCACACGCCGTCCACGTCGCTCTCGCCTGGGCTCCACCTCCCATGCGCCCTCCGGCTGGACCGCATGCGACGGCCCCATCCGCGTCCCCGACATCGGCGCGGGGAGGAGCCGACGCCGCACCAAAGACCCGGTGTTCGAGGCGCTGGGTGGGCCACAACCGGCTTCCTCGTGGCCTCCCCCGCCACGCCGCTCCCGGATCAGGCGGCGGTGCCTCCTCCGATTCGGTGGACCCGATGATCTTTGAGCTCGAGGCCTCCCTCGTCGGCGCCCACCTACCTTACTGGAGAGCGAGGTCGTGCCGGTCCCCTGTGCCTACGGTGGCCGCTGCGCGTGCGGTGTACCCCCGGCGGCTACCTCTCGTGGACGGTGGATGACCGGTGGGTCGCTTGGTCGACGTCAACTTCGCCCCCCCCACCACTCACCGTCGTGTTGGATGCTACGCTTCGAGCGATCGCAGCCTCGCCGCCCCTGGGTTCGGGGAGCACATCGTGCCTCGAGGTCGAGGGTCGACCTCCCGGTAATCGACGCCGGTGGTACTCTGGTTGGTGACGATGGTGATGGGCGCACTCACTCCCCCGAGCCCGATGCCCGTGCCATCGGTTGCGGAGTTCATAGCCGCCTTCACAAAGCCGCTTGAGCCCTCCATTCTCTCCACGCCCCGGTCGGAGGAAACGCGCCACGCCAAGACGCCTCCGTGCTAATGCCGAAACGCAGATTACGCGGCTAGCCATAAAAGAGTGGCTCCGGGCTCCATAAGCCGAGGACCAAGCAAGGAGAGTAATCTTTGAAGAAGATGGGGATTGAGGTCGAGGCCGTGCATGAGGATGCGGTCTCCTTTGATGAGCTGCATGCCGCCTTAACGGGCCCTCACGAGGCGAACATGGAGGCCATGGAGGCCTTCCTTCGGGGGGAAAGAAGCGGCGCATCGGGCGGCCGGTCTGGCATGAGAGTGAGAGTGCTTGCGGTCCGGGTCGCGACATTGGATTATCTTGTAATCTTCGAAGGGTGCTTCCAATGAGTTAGGTTGTTTGCTTTGTGTTGTCCTCGCTTTTCTTCTTTTCTTTTCTCTTTTACAAGTCGATGTCCGCTCGGCATCGAAGCTTGTTTGTATTGGATTTGGTTTTCCTCCTCTTAATGAAATACGGGTGAATGGCCCGATCGCGAAAAAAGATCGTTGCAAAGAATCGTCAAAGCGTGGCGCAGCAATGATGCCATTGCTCCCATGAGCGTACCATATATGTTTAAGTACTACTCAATTGTACTACTTAATTCATTCTGTAAAGTCATTTGACACATTTTTTTTTTTCGTCGATTTGTGTTAACACACCGGTTCTGCCGATCAAACCGGCTCAATTGATCGAGAGCCTAGGTGGAAGTTGGATATCCACGGATGTCCAATGGATAGTCTCTAGCTCAAAAATGAACTAGAGGTGGTCCCCTATAAAAATTTGAATTTCTAATTCGATTTGTTAAAATCCATGGATATCCAAATTAGATAAGCCTTCCACCTTGAATCAAGAGTTTAAAGAAACATTATTAGCATTTGTAGACCTCGGGAGGAGAATACATCACTACTACAGAAATGAACTTCCGTGGCGGGCATTTTTCGATTTTCCGTGGCGGGCATTAGATCCGCCCGCGAGCTAGGGGTCACGGTTAATCGAACGATTAACCGTGGCGGACTCCATGCCCGCCATGGAAAATCGATTAACCGTGGCGGGCGTTTAACAAAAACCGTCACGGTTAATAGATTAACCATGGCGGGCATCGTTACGTGCCCGCCATGGTTAATCTTATTAACCATGGCGGTTTTTGTTAAAAGCCCGCCACGGTTAATTAATTCAGGATTAATAAAAAAATAATTCAAAAATATTATAAAATTATAAATTATGATTTAAACCACATATTAAATAATAAAATAAGAGAATATTCACATAAATCTTAAACATGCATCACAATTTAACATTCAACTAACATGGACATTCAATTAAAGCACTTAGAGTTTAAAAAGTGACCACCACACATCGAATTTACAAAACTCGATCGAGCGATCGATTGCTCAATCACGTTTAGCTAGGTTACAAATCAATGTCATCCCACATATAGTCCTTCATGTCTAGCTTATTTCTCCAAAGTCCGTAGTTCCCATAAGTCGTCGTTTCTAGCAAGGTCGCTCTTAGGGTCGAAGAAATTGCCGGTAGGTAGCACAACGTCCCTCAACGACGCCCCTACGGGATAATGGCGCCAACCGGTTTCTTGAACTTGAGGTCGTCCAAGCCTTTCGTTCAAAATTGTGGCGTGGTTTTCTTCGTCGGCTCGCGCCACGTGTAGTACGGTACACGCCATCTGCGGGATATGAACGTATGGGCATAGAAACCACACGGAGTTCTTTGCCAAAAAGGCTGCTTACGCCTTTGCATGCACGATATATGTACCGGAAAATGGTTAGAATATTATGAGACCATTCAATATGGACGAGCAAACGAGAGTAATGCTTTGCATATACCTCGTAATCTCGCCTCGATCTTCATTTGGTCCTTATGTTTTTCTTTTGCGTATGCTCTCGCCTCCGATCGAGTGACTCGGGGTCTTTCAAGTAATCCTTGTAAGCCCTGTACGAAATCCCACAGTGTCATGACTTACAGAAGTTTGTGGTATGAAATAGTATACAAGTGTCGTGACTTACAGCTGCAGGGCCTGTTCAAAATGTCTATAAAGGCCTTTTGGCGTATCATACAACGAGTCCGCCCTAAGGGCCGCTCCATCGAGGAAAGATTAGCCAAGTAATCCAAGTGGCCAATGTGTCTTTGTTGTTTCTATACCGGCCATGCTACACCATTTTATTTGATTAGAGATAGATTCCAAGTGTTCAAAAAATAAAAAGTATTGCTTTTGACTTACTTGATATGTTGGGCCGCAATGAGACAACCGGCCTCCGTTTTGATCTTCTTCATACACTTATAGATGTAGTCTGCAATCTCTCTAACTTTTGCATTGGCCAATGTTTCATAGTGTTTATATTGTTCGGCCTTGCCCAGACTTCTTGAGCTCGGGTTCCTCCGGCTCTCCATCCAAGAATGAGAAAAATCGACCACGTTTATATACGCTGGACACGTAGAAACACAATTGACTCATTCTTCGTTCGGGCTATCAATGCTTGCATCCTGCAAGCACATGTGGTCACGTCATTATAGGATCGGAGAGCTAGAATTAGTGGTGTACGAGCGCGTAATGCATAAACAAACTCACACAGCATAGAGGGTGACAATGGATTGGTCGAGGTCCTGGCGCCATAGCAACCGCCACATTTCGTCGAAGCCTATTGGCGGTGAAATGTCCTCCTCCAAGTTAAAGAGCTCTTTAGGAACCCCTGAAATGGAAGTCCGTCACCCCCGATCAATCGCATGCTGATATAATCGGTGGAACCTGCGAGTGTCCCACTCCTCTTCCTCGATTAGCTGGCCCTTGGGCACCATGAACTTGCCAAGCTCAAAGTAGTTTGGGCAGTCCGGGCTGACCCATTGTCCCCGCTGATGGGGTATATAATTCCTGTACAGAAGGAGATGTATGTTAGCATCTTCTAGCTACGTACGCATACGTAATATGTCTGGCTAAGTTTGGTTGAGATTATCACGCATATACATTACCTAACCGCTTGCCCGGTCTTCACGGCCCCCGGGTTCTGCTTAGCCAATCGGAGGTCCTTTTCCTTCTCCGCTAGCTCCTTCCTGGCCTCATCATCTAAGTATTTGTTGGTCAGGGCAAGAACTTCCTCATCTTCTTTTGATAGCTTCTTCTTCTTCGGGCGCTTGGGGGGAACATTCGACCTCATCATCCTTCCGATCAAGCCTCGAGGCGGTGTTGACAATCCTATGCATGTGGAATTGAACTACATTAGCCACCAATTAATGCATAGTACAAGTTAGCCATGTATTTTTGTTTCTATACCTGTCACATTTTCTAAAACCTCCTCGACCATTGGGCGCTTGAACGGCGTGGGAGGGCGGCGAGCCCCCTTGTCACGCTTTAGGGAGAAGGTGTCCTCTCGCCGCCGTTTGTAGCGGGGTGTCTTGCCGCCGTCTCCTCCTTCCGGTTCTTCCGGAGGTGGGTTCGGACGAGGACTTCCGCCACCTCGGCCACCATCGTCGTTGTTATCATCATCGTCATCGCCACCACCACCCGAGGGAGAAGGAGGAGGGCCTGCGGCCGCTATCGTCGGAGGTGGTGTCATCGGTTTCCACAGGATAATGTCTTCCTTGTTCCATAGGTACTCCCTCTCCACCCGAAGGTCCTTGAGTACTTGTTTCTCCTTGTTCACCTGGGATATCGATCTCCTCATCACCAAGGCCTGGTTCTATGGATTCCAGATAAACGAAGGCATAGTCGAGTGGGACCGGCTCGTTATTGTACAACATCTCTCTCCGTGGTGCAGACACTATGGCAGTGGCCACCTCCTTCTTCTTTCCCTTCCTGCCAACGGGTATATAGAGTTTGCCAACCGCGGGTTCGACGAGATCGTCGATTGGGTTCTTCCTAGCTCAAAGACTCGTACTCACACCTTGGATGTTGGAAAGACCTCTTGTCGTTAATACCTCGTCTATTTTCTTCTCGACTATGTCCTTTATGGCTTCCTCATAGCCTTGCATCTTAAGGTTTTCCTTGTACCTCGCCTCGTGTGGTAGTTGGCGCGTCGGATGCCCAAGAATCCACGGTCTTCCGGCTATACCTCGAGCCCCGGCCCCGAACTTCGGCCATGGTGCTCGGGTCTTCCGATTGCCGGTCACTCGTCGTGCTCCCTCCTAGGTTGGAACTCCCACGCGCCTTGGCCTCTTTGACAAGCATCACCTTCTTCTCCACCTCGTCGACCTTTGGGTCATTGTACTTGGGCGTCTTTGCTAGTCTTACGCTTCTTGGGCTGACGGGCATAGAAGAAGTCACGTGTCCTCTCGGGAAGGTCTAGCAACGGATTCTCTATCCCTTTCTCGGCGTCATCCCTTTCTTTCCGCCGCCATCCACCCTTATGACCAAAATATCCTACCATGCCGAGGTTGTGCTCGAGTTCGTTTTCTTCTTTGCGAAGTTCTTTACCTATTTTCGACTTGGCCTCATACTTTCGTTAGTCGTAAGGTTGACGAACTCATCCCGCACGGGTTGCTTTAAGAAGTTGTAGGCTTGAAGTGGTGACTTGCCCTTACGCACATAGTTTGTGTAGAGATTGTTCCTTGAGGTGCGGCGCTTTGCTTGCAACGGTTAGCACATACTTCTTGCATTTCTTTTTGTCAAAGCCCGCCTCGGCCCTCGGATAATAGAACAGGACTCTCATGCCTTTCCACACCTTCTTCTTCAGCACCTTCGGGACATTCCTCCGGTCTAGGTAAGTGATGGGCACGGTTTCCTTGGCTATAACGGAGATCCGTTTGCTATAGGTGGCCCCGATAGATTCGGCTCCACGGGATCTCCATTTGGCCCTATCCTCAATATATTATGCACCACCTCAGCTTTACGGTGCCTCCCGTGGCCGGCCTCTTTTCAAGCCCGACTTCTTGGACTTCTTGGAGGTGGTGGTCATTTGAAGTCTTTGAGGGTGGGACGATTCCCGCCCTCCGACCGAGCTCTCTCTTCACCAAACTCTAGACGCAGAGGCACCAATGGTAACTGTCCACGACAACAACTAAAATTAGTCGTGGTACTTACATGAGGCACACGCCGTTGTGTTTGTCGATACTTACGTTTTTGGTTCGTGCTGTCCACTCGAGAACCCGTGTGTTGGGCTCCTCCGTTTGCGGTCAGGATCAATTTCGTCCTCCCTAGGACGTTTCTTCCGTGGCCTCACAAGTGGTGTCAACTCTTCGCTCACGTATCCTTTGTCGAGGAGGAAGAATCGGACGTGGAGGCCACATCCTCCTCGCTCGGCCACCGATTGCACGATCTTTATCGGTTGGTTCGGATGCCATTGGATTCTACGGGGAACACCGCGAGCATTTTATTATAGTAATTTATACCGAAAGAGTAAAGTACAGCGGTAGTATGTAGTAGAGCCATCACAGAGTCATCTCAAATTATATTTTTTGTATTCCTCTCATGATTACATATATAGTTTTCCATTTTACATAGAGTAGTTACAAAAAAAAACCAAAAATTTACAAAAAAATAGATAAAATAGGTACATATTTTCCTTTTTACATAGTACATACAAAAAATAAACAAAAAAATGTGTAACAATACAAAAAAAAAGTGTAAAAAAAAAAAAAAATGTGTAAAATGTGTATTTGGCTCGAAGTACTCAACTATCCTTATCACATCGTGTCTAAACTGGTTGCTTGTATATGTTATACAAGCCGTCCTCGTTAGCCGCTCACAAGTGTGGGGACATTTCATCATCGCCATTTGCCTCGGCTTTGAAAAGATTCACATCATCGCATATGCCATTGCCTCGGGACTATTTATACAAATAGTTCGATCATCATATAAGTATAGAGAGTAGAGGTAGACAAGAGGTAGACAGAGAGCCACCACAAATCAAAATAGCTAGGACCAGCAGCTCCCAAATTTTGACAACAGGATTTCAAGTTAATGTCAAATGCTCATAATTGTGTGTTAGCTAGGGACGACCGACTAGCTAGGACATGGGAGACAAGTGTATTGAGGGAGTAAAGCCACTATATTCATGTCAAATTCGACAATAGGCTCCCAAATTCATGTTAATGTCAAATGCTCCTAAATTAATGTCAAATGCTCCCAAATTCGACAAAAAGGCTCCCAAATCATAACAAACAACAACATGTATATGAGCAGCAGGTATACAACACGGGATTTCGACAAAAGGCTCCCAAATTCATGTCAAATCTTCGCTAAATTTGAATTAAACAACAAGATAGTACCAAGACGGGTCCATTTTTCAACAAAATTTTAAACTAAAAAAAGAAGGCGATTACCAAGTTCATCTCAATTTGGTCGGAGTCAACATCACAGGCGGTGGCATATGCTCAGTTCTATCTCGATTTGGCATCACAAGAGCATCATAGGCAGCAAAAAAAATGTATGACTTGCAGCAACAAAAATCACAAGTAGCATCTCGATTTGGCATCACAAGAGCATCCCCAAAGATCAAACAAAAAAAAACATCACAAAGCATCACAAAGTCGCAAAAATCTCACCGACGGGACGGATCTCGGTGAGTAGCTCTGGGAGGCGGCGAGGGAGGAGGAGCTCGACGGAGAGGCGGCGAGGAGGAAGTGCTCGATGGGGAGGCGGCCGGGAGCACGGTCGGAGCACGACGGCGACGGTTTAACACCCGGTGGCTAGGGTTTCCTAGCCCCGGCGAGGAGAGGAGGCGGCGGGGAGGAGGAGCGCCGCGGAGAGGCGGCCGGGAGGAGCAGCGCCACGGGGAGGAGGAGGAGCGCCACGGAGAGGCGTAGGGGAGGGCGGAGATGGAGCGGAGGCGCCCGGCGGACGGCGACCCGGACCCGGCGGCGGCGCGCGGCGGGAACGGAAAATTTCAATACGCCTTCGGGGGAAGAAAGGAGCGGACGAAGGACTTAGGCGCTAACTGGTCCAAAGGCGCACGTATATATAGGCGTTCATTTTGCGTGGCGGTCATTTTACAATGCTCCCGCGGTTAATCGATTTTCCGTGGCGGGCATTGTAAAATGACCGCCACGCAGTAAAAATCGATTCAAAACATTAATTTGAAAAATTCATATCAATTCAAATGTTGATTAAAAAATTCTGAATTTTTTGTGTGGCCTTCCTATGAGTATGTGTACCCATGAAAAATGTGAAAATTGAATTTTGAATTGTTTTTGCATGATTTAAAAATACAATCTTTAATTGACAAGTTTGGAGCCATTTTAAGATGAAGATCGAGTGGGGGAGTCGGTTTCGAGCAAGTCGCCCGATCTCCAATACATATTTGGTTCCATTACATAAATGTCGTGACATACATATTCGGTTCCATTACATATTTGGTTCTATTACAAAAGTATCGATTTTTTTTTTGCCGTGGTCGCCATCTTCTTCTTCTTCGACCGTCCGTGCGGCACGGGGCTTTGTCTTGGTCTTGATGACATTCCCCCACACGCGTGTCTCGACTTCCTTGATCTTGGTTGGATGATCGGTAAAGAGCGTAAACTTCTGCGTAGTTGTTGTACTCTTGAGGGACTCGCACTCCATCGGCTCCCACGATCCTTTGCTTCCCTCCCACGACCGCATGTAGTTGCTTTTTGCCCCCCGCGATTTGGGCACCGGGTAGTAGGCTACTGGGCCACGCGACTGCGAGTACCCACTCATCATCTCTAGTACTTTCGAGCTGAGCGGTGGTTAACCCAACCGTCCACGTCAACCGCCGTTGGCTTGACCCAATCGGCACCGGAAAATGGGTATCAGAGCTCTGCCATAATCAAGTTCCCAAATCTCTTGGATTTGCCCATAATATGTCTTGAGTTTCTTGGTGGCCATGTCAATGCCCTCATACCCGAACGCCCGTTTGTTTCGTGGACGCGCTCTTGTTGTCCTTTTCTTTCGTGTGGAACCCGTTGATGTCGTAACCTTGCCATGTGATGATTTGGCTAGATGGGGCCGTATGCAAGCATCGATTCTTGGTCTCAGCGTTTAGGGGTATCCCTGATTCGCGGATCCACGTTAATGAAATTCATGCGGTGTTGTCTCGGTACCCACCCCTCCGTGGCGCGGCCGGCCGTCTTTGCGAATTTCCTCGGATGCTTCTCAACCCAATCTTCCATTGACACTAAGCGGTTCGGGCCGCGTCATCATGGGCTTCTTCAATTGTTTCTTGGTCTATATCGGTCCGTTTTTTCCTCCCCAGCGCAGCCCATCCCCAGCGGTCACGCCGCCAATGCGGGTGGTGGGGTAGGCCGATTGCATTTCCATCCCGGATGTATCTAGTGCAGCGATTAACGACCTCTGTGTTGTGTATGCCTCGATCATAGAGCCCTACGGGTATGCGGTTAGGACGGATCTGATTAGAGGACATGAACGGCTCGTTCGTCCACATCTCATGCGGTAGAGAGGCCCCGGTTCTTCTATCGATCGACCATGTGTATCAAGAGGTGTGGCATAATATCGAAGAAAGACGGTGGTAAGCACATCTCGGCGGCATATAGTCTCCGCTGATGAACTCTTTCGGTCGCGGGAGGTCATTTTCAGCGATGACCTTCTGCGGTGATGCGATTAAAAAAGTAGCACGGGCGTGTAGCGACCATCTTCACGAACTTCGGGCCGATGCACCTAATCACAATTGGAAGAAACACCGTCGATGACATGGCGGTCATGGGCCTTGAAGTTTGGACGGTGTGAGGTCTTTCATCGATACAATGCTCTTCATGTTGGAATAGAAACCAGTCGGCACTTTGACATCCCCCGAGCCATTTGCAAAAATCCCTCTTTTCATCCCGTGTCGATTGTAGCTCATGGTTTTGGAAGGTCGACTTTTCCGCTATTCCCGAGGGTGTCAAGTGAAGTTCGGCCCGATGCCCATGTCGGCAAGATCGATGTGACTTGACACCGCCCTTCGTCTTAGTCTTGATGTCTAGGAAAATCCCGACCAAGCTCTCGAAGACATTCTTACGTAGATGCATGTTATCGATGGCATGAGGTGTATGGAGCATCTTCCGGTATGGCGGGTGCTTGAAGAAAATTATTTCGCTTCTTGAATGGGACTTTGGGCGGTGCGGATTGAGTTCTTACCTTACGCTTCTTCTTCTTCTTCTTCTTCTTTCTTTGCCTTTTTGTTCGCTTCCGCTTCTTCTTTGCCTTTGGCTCACCGACTTTCTTCTTCTTTCCAAACTCGTGGTTTATGTTCTTCACCATTTCAAACACCTTTGGCCCGTACTTTACCCTTTTTCGGCTCCTCCGTTTCAACCTCGGCTCGCCCGTCAAAGTACTCATCCATCGAAGTTTCGGTACTGTGTTCTTTGCGGAGGAATTTCACGATGCTTCATGTACACCGTCTTTTGGGATCCGCTAAGGTAAGTGGAGCGGTATTCTCAATGCAAAGCGTGGCAAAATTTGTCTTCCCCTTTAATCTGCCCGACAATAAAAAAAGAGAGAGGGGTAATCATCGATGGTGGCCATTATCATGGCCTTTAGAGTGAACTTCTTCTTCCGGGGACGCGGCCATAATCTTGACCCCTTTCCACGGTTCCACCAATTCCTCCATTATCGGCTCAATGAGCACATCTATATCATTGGGGCTGCTTTGGTGGGAAATGAGCATGGCCCGATAGAAGATATTTGCGCCGGACACTCGTAGGGAGGCGGGTTGTATATGGTGAGGGTGACCGCCGGGTCTTTCAGGCGAACATCGAGGTCTCGAACGGATTCATCCCGTCGATTACTCAATGCGAACCTTACGTTCTGGGCTCGTCCCTAAACTCGGGAACATGTCATTGATGCGTTTCCACGTTTTGGCATCCGAGGGGTGTCGCAGCTTGCCATCGCCCTTCGTGCGTTCGCCGATGCATGCGGGACATCGCTTGGCATCCTCGGGGTTCCCAAAAATTGCACGCAGCGATCGAGCACGGGTAGGTACCACACCCGATAGGGCGGGGATCTTCCACAGGTGTAACCCTCTTCTTCCTCGTCCTCGGGAGGTGGCATACGCTTCTTCTTGCCGGCCGTCTTACGCTTCTTGGGCCCTCTCGGCGGTCCCTCCTCATCGGTGGCACGACACACCCGGCATTCCTCTTGTAACGACTATCGCCCGCAACGTGACAGTTCCGCAAGTCCGCATAGTTACCCGGTATAGAATGCAATGGTTAGGCACGCATGAAACTTCCTAAGCTTCATCGCCACGGGGGCCGAATCAGCTTCTTCGCCCGATAGGTATTGGCGGGCACCTTATTCCCCCTCGGGTAAAAAGCAGTGTCACCGAGGACCGTAACAGGTCATTGAAGCTCGTGGTCCGACCACCCGTGGCGAGCCTTCAAGCATCAACATCGTTAGGTTAAAACGTAGCACCGTGCAATGCTTGGACATTTGCCGTCGTCTTTGTAGAGAGGGTCAATTGCCACTTTGCTTCATCATCTAAAATTCTCGAGCCATCTTGGATTGCCAAACAACACGTCATCTTCATCTTTGAGGTTAGCAATATCCTCGAAAAAGATCAAGCATCCTCGGCGAATGTCATCAACTATCGATGTTGTTCACCATCATCTCCACCCGCATTGTCTTCCGGCATGTCTTCAAGCGGTTCATCTACGGTGATGTAATCACGATTATCAACTTGTTCTCGTCCCCGCCCACCACCGTTGTTTCCCTCGTTGCGATCATTTGGGGTCCTCGGATGAACCGGCCATGACACTCGGTTCTTTTTCACCATG
Source organism: Hyparrhenia diplandra (assembly GCA_015847255.1). Taxonomy (NCBI): domain Eukaryota; kingdom Viridiplantae; phylum Streptophyta; class Magnoliopsida; order Poales; family Poaceae; genus Hyparrhenia; species Hyparrhenia diplandra. The sequence continues at coordinate 163,186 of JADLZK010001788.1, forward strand.
ATACTTCCACACGGTGTACCTCGGCTCCACGATGAAACCATACTACGGCAAGTGCTCCACGACGACGTCATCCTTGTGTAAGAACATATGCTTGCAGCTATAGCACGGGCACACCATTACTTCCGAACCCCGACCGATTCGATGCTTCAGCGGACGGGCATAAACTTTTTCGCACATCATCAACGAAATCCAAACTCATCCTCGGCCCTGTACATCCAATCCCTATTCGGCCATGACGGCCTGCTCAAATTAATTAAACCAAAGCAAAGAGAGCGATCGATGATTAGAGATCGAAGTATCGATGATTAAAGTGCAAAAAGAGGAATACGAGAGAGAGAGAGAGGGAGTAGCTAGAGAGAGGGAAAGAGAGCACGCACACTCAAATGAGAGGGAGAGAGAGGGGAGGAGAAATAGGGAGAGAGAGGGAGAGAGAGAGAGGGGGGGGAGAGAGAGGGGAGGGAGAGAGAGAGAGAAGGAGAGAGAGAGGGGAGAGGAGCTAGCTTGAGAGGGAGAGAGAGAGGGAGAGATCAAAACTAGATCTCAAAAAAGAAAGGGAGAGAGAGAGGGGGGGAGAGAGAGGGAGAGAGAGAGAGTGGGGGGTAGAGAGATAAGGGGAGGGAGGGGGGAGAGAGAGCACAAACCACATTCAATTAGATCTCAAAGAGAGGGAGGACCATGCATAGGGGAGAGAGAGGGAGAGAGGGAGAGAAAGAGGGAGAGAGGGAGAGAAAAGAGGGGAGAAAGAGGAGAAATACCCCTAAGCGGTGCCAAGCTTCAATCAAACCAAGGGCAAAACCTCCCCCGAAGAAATGGTGTTTTCTAGAGTTTTGAAGCTCAAAACCCTAGAAAATGGCGAAATCCCGTGGGGAAGAAGAAGGTTGGGGCTGTATTTATAGCCCGGCCTTTTCCGTGGCGGGCATTGTAATAAAACCGCCACGGTTAATGGGGATTAACCGCGTGGCGGTTTTATTAGAATGCCCGCCACGGTTAATCGACAACCGCGGCGGTCTTTCACCGGCCGGGGGCCAAAGCCAACTATTTTTTGCGTGGCGGATTTCTAAATGCCCGCCACGGAAAAAAAAAAAACTAAACACCATGCCAGTTCAATTTCTGTAGTAGTGCATACTTATATACTAAACTACCGTGACACGCTAGAAAAAAATACTCAATATTTTCACGTTAGTTTGAAACATCCGACGGGTAAATGTATAGGTTCGTGATTCGTAACCATTAGATATGTATGGGCAACCCCGACCGACCCGCCCGACTCCCTCCCCTTCTCTACCCCCGACCACCTCCAGGCCAGCCATCCCCGGATCCACCAACCCCCGTCCTCCAACCTTCCCTCTCATGGGTCGCATCGAGGCTCGTGAAGGCACCAGCGGGATCGGCGTGGTGTCTTGCGGTGACCCGCCCCGCCGCCCGGCCGTAATCCGGTTCGGATGGGCCCTTCCTCCAGATCGCTCACGGCGTACGATCTGGGCCGACAAGGATGTGTAGCTGCCTCCCCCCTCCCCACGGGGCGCCCGTCGCGGTGCGGGGGCCATCGCCCTTGACTGCCCGTCGGGCGGCACCTTTATGGCCTCCAGGCATGAGTCCGACATGGGGGCGCTCATCGTGACCGGGCACCACTACTGCTGGGCGGCGGCCGCCTGCTATTTGCCATCATCGGGCGCCGTCCATGGTGGTTGTGCCTAGCGGTTCGGTGGACGTAGCCCGGCGCCCGTCCACACCCTCGCCTCCGCTGTCTTCGCCCCCCTCCGGCCCCGACACGCCAGCGTGGTGGTGCAGCTCGCCGCCGCCGCCCGGCCAGCAGCGACCACGGAGCAATCGGCCCGGTTGTGCCGCTGGAGCGGCGGTGGCGCAGCTTTCGGCCGGCTCGCGCTGGAGACGCGGCGCCTCGATCCGGCCCGCAACACCGCGCGCCGGTGTGGAGGTGGGAATGGCGCCGCCCCATAGCGGCGGCAACCACGGTAGCCCGGCCGGGACCCAACCCCCCATGCATCGCGGTCCTTCATGGACGGATTCATGGCGTCGGCGCCCAACTCGGGCTGGAACGTCCGGGGTTGCCGCTATCTCGTCGCCCTTCCGTCCGGGCGTGCCGCCTCCTTTCTACCCCAACCTCGGGCGGTTGCCCCCAATGCTGGCGCAGGCCCTTTCCCTGGATCGACGCCTTACCCCTCCGATGGAAGATCCAAGGAAATGCGCTGGGAGGACAACTTTTCCGATTGCTTTCGGACGAGGAGGACGTTGGCGTTGAGCCGAGGCCCCCACCGTCAGCTGCACGCCTCGCCGTCCACTCCACGCTGGAGTAAAGAGCGCTCCGGCGAGCGGCGGCCATGCTTGAAATCTCATGTTTGGTTTTTGGAAATTGATGGCGACACTTGTGGACTAATCCTTTGCTCTAAGTGTATGATTTGAGAAAGGATTAGGTTGATGACAAGGAGCATGATGATCATGAATATGGACAATGTCGGTGGACTTGATGGATCGTCAAGCTCGGTGATCGCCTTGAGAGGAACCGGGGAGATCAAGGCAAAGGTATCTTGATAGGGTTTTTCCTTTTCGGTGATCAAGACACGATAGAGCGTGTGATCACATTATAGGATAGATAGCCGACTATCAAGAGGGGATGCCACGACAATCCTTGCATGAAGTGCTTCTAGGTCCATATCGACTTGCATATTGCATTTAGGACATGAGAGCACTAACTTCGATCTTGCCTAACATCTCGACGTGCTAACATGGGTGATAACGTGATCATCTTGAACGTGTTGGCAACACATGGCAAGAGGCGAAGCAAGTTTGAAGCAAAGAGCAAAGAAAAGGAAGAAGATGCAGTTGTTTGGTGACCGGACGCGCTCGGCTCGGCCGGGACGCACCGAACAGGCGGGTTCGCCGATCGTCTCGCAGAGAGCTCTCCTTTAGCCTGCGTTTTGGCCGGACGCGACCGACGGAAAAGCCGGACGGGACGCTTCGTGTGGATCTCGATCGCCGACCGGACGCGCGGAGGAAGGGGAGCCAGCTGGGCCCCGATGCTTATCTCAGTAGCGACCGGAAGCACCGATTAGGACCCTCGACCCGGACCCGGTGGTTCCGGTCAACCAAGGCCCGTGGTCTTGCCAGAGAGCAAATTTTTTGGAGCAACGGCTCCATTTCAAGAGGAGCCATATATATACTTGGATGGCGGTTCATGGGACTCTCTCTTGCACATTTGAACACTCTAACTTGCTAGTGAGCTTGTGAGACTCCTCTCCACTCATCTCCTCATCACTAATTCGGATTCTTGGTGAGATTGAGAGAGATAGAAGTGCATTGCTTGCATCGGGTTGCATTTAGAAGCACTTCATCCTTGGAGAAGCAGCGGGATTCTTGTTTTCTTGGGAATTTGCCCGGTTCCCTAGCGGCTTGGAGCAAGAGGCGGTGTTGAGCTCAAGTGGAGCTTGTTTGAGGCCACACCGGTGGTGATTGTGAGGGGTCGTTCCTTACCCCGCGGGAGGTGCGAAAGGAGCACTAGTGGATTGCTCGTGGCTTGTTGGACCCTCTCTTGTGATCGTTTGCTTGAGCGCCCATAGGGGTTTTGGCACCGGCCATTAAGCTTAGCATACGTCAAGTGAGTGTGTCGCCACAACGAGGACTTAGCGTCTTGGGCAAGCACGTGAACCTCGGTAAGAATCATCGTGTCATTTGTGTGCTTGCTCGTTGGAGATTTCATATTGATCACGGTGATTGGCTTCCACCTCTACACTTCATCGTCGGTATATCGATCACCCTCTCTAGCATTTACTTGATATACTTGTGTAGTTTTGCCTAGGTTGTTTAGTTGCTTATCTTGCTAGAATTGTTAGCTCTAGTTGGTAAATTAGTTAGAATCGCTTGTTCACCTAGGAGTAATATAGCGACCTAGCATTTGTGTGGACTTAGAGATATTAGAAATATCATCTTTTGCTTGTGGCTTGCATAGATAGATTGTAGCACCGCTCATTTAGCTTCGCCTCCTTATTTACTAATCCGGTGCTTAGTGTTGTTGCAAGAATTTTTAATAGGCTATTCACCCCCTCTAGCCATTAGGACCTTTCACATGCTGACCTCGAGCCCGGGCAACCGCTGCCGGTGTGGACGCCAGAGGAAAGCTGCCGCGAACCGCCGCGACCAGCGCCTGAGCGGCGACGCCCGGCTCCATCGTCATAGGAGGATCTGTGGACGGGTGCTGATGTGCCACCTGCAGCCGTCGACCCTGCAGCGGCGCCCACAGCCTGCCAGTGGGTGCCCGTGCCCCGCAGCTTGGTCCACTGGAACCGTCGCGCGCAGCCCCGCACACCGCGCCTTGGTCTAGCTTCACGCACCGCAACCCCGGGTGTCCGGCGCCGCTACTTTGAGCCGTAGGACTCTACCATGGTCGACCGGCGGTCTTGTCGACGCAGATGGTCACCCTCGTACGAGGTGTGGTGGGGCCACCGCCGCCACCGTATAGCCGCCAGCCTCACATCGTGCTCGCCGCCACGCCACTGCACCGACTCTCGCCCACGGCCCGCTTCAACCCAGCTCAGCCAGGATCACGAGCCGCCCGGTGCTCTTTCTCTCCGACCGCTGCTCCTCTCTTGCCTCGCCATGAAGCACCGCGTGACTACAGTCGGGGGTCACCACGCCCGCTCCAGCAACCCCGGTGGACACCGAGCGGTCGCCCCCACGCCAATCCTCCGAGACGCACCGACGCCGATCACTGGGGATATCCAAGGAGCCTCATGCCGGGGGGCCGCCGTGCTCTTTCTTCATTGACATCCTCTCGTCCGGCCCCTCAATGGGCCGACAAGGCTGGCTGGCACCCACCTCCTTCGCTCGCTGCCTCACAGACCGCTACCCAAGCCTCCCGGCCCGGACTAGTCCTTAGGACCGGAGCCGGGAGGACCGCTGCACCACGCCCCGAGGTGCCACAAACCACGGGCACTGACGCCGCCCCCGTCTCAGGCACGGGGTGCCATCCGACACGAGACCAGGGAGCGCATGGCTCGTGATCGGCTCGTGGTTCCGTGGGACGATGTCGCCGCCGCCAGCACCGGTTGGCGCCGACCGTGGGCGATCTTGTCGACGCACATGGCGCACACGGCACCGACTCTCGTAGCGCCGCAGCCTAACTCCTTCAGGCGGCTACCGCCAAGCCAGAGCCCAACGCTAATGCTCTACTAGGCAACGCGACCCCCACCGGGCTTGGCAGCCGGCGGCACCCGCCACCGGCACGTGCGGCACCGTCTTAGGACACACCCGCCGCACCCGTTGGCGGACACACCGGCCGCGCCCATGTCATTTGGCGGGTGGGGAGACCTCGTGGAGCAGCAGTTCATGACCCCGCGGCAAAGGCCGCCGGCGCCCGCTGGGCAGCCAACACCCTGCTCGTTGGCGTCCGCGGCGATGACCCCGGCGGACCCGCCCACCGGCCATCTCGGCGCTGGGTGACCTCTACCTACCGAGGCCTCAATCACGGCCTTCGCCGACTCCTTCAAGCTCGCCTTTGCAGCGACGCTCATCTCATCGCCGCCGCCCCGCGCGCACTACCCGGGGCGTTGAGTGGATCCCGGGAGTAGCACCCGCTTTGGCGGCCAAGTCGGTCTTTAGGGACCAGCCGGAGTGGAGGGTGACCGGGTGCTCCTCAACAAATGGGAAGGTCGTCCCGACAAGGCTTCCTCGTCCACCCCGAGGACACCGTGGCGAACCGACTCCTCGGCCACGCCGGGGGACACGCCCCGCACCACAAGCGCAAGGCCGTGTGTGTGCTCTTCCGCTGCGCTGCGCCGCCCCGTCGCTGGCGAGCCTCACGGCGCGCCCGGCCGACCGCCCCTCCCCTAGTGGTTCGGGCTAAAACCTTGGGTCGCATAAAGTTAGTTTTTTCCTTTAGAAACACCTACCAACGCTCCACCGTTTAAGTCGGTGCCCTCGTGTTAGTGTGCCCATCCTGTGTGCTCCGTGCATCTCGCTAGGGTTCCCGCAAAGGCTGTAAAAACTTTCCAACTTCTCTTATTGCGATGCGGGCAAGTGCGGTTTCGAAAAAAGTAACCATTAGATTTGTTTTATTTTCCATTACGTTAAGATAAAAGAAGAACTAAAAAGATAGATCCATTATTTTACAATGTACTATTGATACTCTCTTGGAGTATATAATCCCTCCGAGATGGTATTAGAAGTCGCTTAGGACAGCGACACGGTCTCCAAAACATAACTTTGACCTCTTGTTATTATAAAAATATTTATGGAGATGTGATATATGCATACTTTTATCAAAATATTTTTTAAGACAAATCTACTCATAATAATTTTTACATTACAAACTCAACAACTTAAAAGTTATTGATGATTTATATTCCCGATGTTTGACCCAAACCTTGTCTAAAATGACTTCTAATATGTGGGGTTCAGCTAGATTGGGCCGGAGCCGACGCGTGGATTGGGGGATTGGGAAGAGAGGGAGGAGGAAGGGGACGATGGTGGCGGTGGAGCGGGCGGGCGGCTGCCGCGCCGGCCCGTGGAGGCGTGTGGCGGCGCTGGGGCAGGGGGCAGCGAGGCGGCTTGGCCGCGGCGAGGCGGGGCGCGCTAGGGAGAGGGGAGGGGAGATTGGGATAAAATTCTTTATTTGCTTGTTGCCCCTGAAAGATTCTGGGCCCCTTACTTATATAGCGGCTAGTGGGACTTGTATCTCAAGCAATCTCTCTAAAGGTTTCCTTATAGATTGGAATACCATTTACAAGCATATCCTATTTATTTATTTCCTAATAAGGGTCTCCCTTATAGATGAGATATCCCCTTGCACACTAAAAAGGCCTAAAAGATAATCCTAGATATTTTCCTCCTTTATTTTCGAATTAATTGCCGAAGAATCCGCGGAAGGGAGGAGACGAGGCGGGCTTGAGCGCCAAAGTGGGGGCGGCGCCGGCGCTCATTGGCCGGGCGGGCCTGTCCTACAGGCCCGATTTCTGGGTCATGACATCTTCCCCCCCCCTTCTCGGCCGGGCGCGTCCTTCTGGATGAAAGTCCATTCGGTGACAGGGGGTGGAGATCACCGCCCCACAGGATGATGAGCTCAACCTACGGTATGAGTCGACCGCACCGGGTTACCGAGGATCATGTTCTCCACGGTTCGCTTTGGATCAAACTCCGGGGAGGTAGTGAAGGTTGCCGATGTAGCCGCGTGGTAGATGTATCGGTGAACAAAGACGATCCTCGCTGTGGAAGTCGCTCGACGACGGGCCGCCAAGAGGATCTCCTTTTGAACGCCCACCTCAAGGTGCCGATGCACCATGTCGGGGTGGGGCTCTCCAGAACAAGAAACGCCGTTGGGGAGGAGCGTTGACGAAATAGCGAAGTAGGCGCCGGTGATGGTGATGTCGCGCGAGTAGGAGGAGTAGCGGCCAAGTTCAACATCGCATCGCACATGAAGGAGCCGACGTCGAACGAGAGGGTGAGAGCCGGTGGACACCCTCTCGCATCGTAGTCGATGTGGACGTTGTCGACGGTGAAGAAGAGGCGATCCATGCCGCCGAGGAAGACGACCCTAGCCGGGCCGACGTGGTGGCGCCAAGGCACATGCCACCCAATAGGATGGCGGTCGGTGCAACTGAAGTTGGCTCGGTCGCCGTAGGCTCCCAAGGCGAGGAAGTTCATCCCACGAACTCCGCCTGAAACAAAGCCTCCAGCCAGATCCGCAATAGTGGAGAGGAAGCCGGGAGGTAGAAGCGCCATCGAAGAGGAGGAGACCGTCCTCCGGCATCCATCTTTGGAGCTTGGCGTCGCCCGTGGTGACGTCGAGGGCGATGCGCGGCAGGGTGCCGATCCTCCAATGTTGCCCCGGCGTAGTTGGGACGAACTTTCCGGTGGGCGTGTCGTAGAGGTCCAAAGGCGCCGCATGCCTTGAACGTTTCCTGCCGAGTAGTAGCAGTCCGACGCCGGCCGAAGATGCTGCGACCGAGCAGTGACGGGGGCCAGGCGCGCTACGGTAGGGGTGGAGCCGATGTGAACGTGATTGGGCGACCGCCACGGTAGTGCGCAACTCGTGGGTTGCGCGGTCCCACGTCACTTGTCCCGTGCTTGCCAACCAAGGCATGCCAAGGATGACGTCGACGTCGCCGCCCAGCGGCATGACATAGGCGTTGATGTCGAAGGTGCCGGCGTCGCAGGCGTAGTGGTACGTCGAAGGTGGCAGCCCGGCATGTCGGTGGCGCCGGTGCCGGTGGTGATCGACACGCGACGGCCGAGTCCGAGGCCTTGCCGTGGTCACCACGAGGGGTCGATGTAGTTGTGCATTGCTCCCGAAGTCGACGATGATGTTGACGCCGTGGGCCGAGATCATACCGACGAGGTAGAGAGAATGAGCACCATGTACCGGGAGTCGGGGTCCCCGACGAGGACCTTCAGGTCAGCTGGCTCCTCTTTGACGTCCACCAGTGGGGCGTTCATCGTATCATCGTTGTAGTCGTTGAAGACCGTGATGTCGAAGAGGTGCTTGCACTTGTGACCCCGTGTAAACGGCTCATCACAGTTGAAGCAGAGTCCCGCCTTGCGCCGTTCCGTCATCTCTTTTCGGTGTCACCGCTTGAACGGCCGGGTCGGTGCTGCCGACGAGGGGGCGCCTCGGCGGCCAAAGCCAGGCTGGGCGCGGGTTCCCTACCCTTTGCCTCGCGGCCGGGCTTGCCGGGTGTTGTAGAGGATGGCGGCGCCGCCAAATGCTCGGGCGAGAGACATGGCTGCCTCCATGTCCTTGGGGTTCTCGCATCTCGACGTCCATCTTGAGCGGTTCGCCCAAGCCTCTTTGTGTAGATGTTGACCTGCTGGCGGTCGTCGAGGTTGCTGCTGCGCGTGCCACGTGTGCCGGGGAACCGCTATGCGGTACTCATCGACGTTTGCACTGTCTTCCTCGGCGATGCCACTCACCCGGCCAGATTCCGCCGCTCGCCTGGGCGAACGCTCGTTGACATATTGGGCAAAGCTTGCCCAATCGCCACCGGTTTCTCTGGGGGAGCCTCATGTACCATTGCTGTGCTCCTCCCGTGAGATGATAGGAGGCCTACGGACTTGCTCAGAGGCCGGGGCGTACCTTGTCCCCGAAGAATTGCTCGCGGCCGGTTGATCCATGGGAGGGGATCCTCCTTGCCATCGTAGGTTGGGAAGGGCGGCTTTGTGCGGCCGGGGGCGAGACTTGGGAAGGTGTCGATGCGAGGGGGAGGAGGGGGCGGCGCATGCGCCCGATGGCGGCGCCCCCTGGCGGCGCCGCCCCCAAGTAGCCCCTTCATCAGGTTCTCCAATCAGCCTGCGTGACTTGATCGCCCGGTTCGCTTGCCATCGGTCCGCTTTTCTTGATGAAGTCGCGGCTGCTATCTCCAACATCGACTTCATCTCAATCTCGGCGTCATGGAGTTGTTGACGGCGCTGAGCGCCTTTGGATCGTCGCTTTGAGAGGATAGATAGCTTATCCTCGATCGTGTCCATCCTCGATGTTGAATTTGGCGAACTCGTCCCCCAAGTTCTTGGCGCCTTCTTCGATTCGGCGTCCATGGTGGTGGGTGGATCGTAGTGGTCTCCGGATACCGGCGGTTCCGGCTAGATTGGGCGGAGCCGACACGTGGATTGGGGGATTGGGAAGAGAGGAGGAGGAAGGGACGATGGTGGCGCGGTGGAGCGGGCGGCGGCGGTGCCGTGGAAGCTGGCGGCGCTGACGGGGCGAGGCGGCCTGGCAGCCGGGCAGGGGGCGGGGGCGCGCTAGGAGAGAGAGGGAGGCAGGAGATTGGGATAAAATTCTTTATTTGCTTGTTGCCCCGAAAGACATGCACCCCTTACTTATATAGCCCGGCTAGTGGGACTTGTATCTCAAGCAATCTCTCTAAAGGTTTTCCTTATAGATTGGAATATCTTTTACAAGCATATCCTATTTATTTATTTCCTAATAAGGGTCTCCCTTATAGATGAGATATCCCCTTACACACCAAAACGCCTAAAGATAATCCTAGATATTTTCCTCCTTTATTTCGAATTAATTGCCGAAGAATCCGCGGAAGGGAGGAGACGGCGGCGGGGCGCGAGAGCCCAAGTAGGGGCGGCGCCCACGGGCCTAGCTGGCCTCGTCCTTCTAGGCCCGATCATCGGGTCATGACATAATACCAACCCGAGGGAGTACGTATGTGAAGCATGTAATATGTTGGTACGTCCGACCAGTTCAGCTTTTCAATCAAATAAAATATATATATTCAATAAATAGTCACACAGAACGGAACGGATACATATATCTGAACTTGCACTTTACACGTCAACGGCGAAATCCGAATTCGATACTTCCTCCAATCAAATTGACCATTATTACACTTTACACGTCAAAGGTGAAATCCGAATTCGACACTTCCTCCAATAAAATCGACCGACGGCGCAACCGGGCATAGCACAACCCACAACGGCGCATTCAATATATTGTTTTCTGTTTCAACACTGAAATCCCTGAAATTAAAGCTTAAACATGTGAGAAATCTGGATCGATAGAGCATTCACTATCAATCAGTTGCTTGGACCAGCTGCCGCAGCCGCCGCTTCACGGGCCAGAACCATCTTGCCCAACTCAACCAGCCTGCTCACGTCGGGCATCAGAGGCTCGACGGTTTCCAGTGCGCCGAAGCGCTCCGACCACGCCACCAGAAGCGGAGTCTGTTGGGGGTCCAAGGAACTGACGCCGAACGCCTCCTCGCTTGCGCGCACCCACCCAAGTAGGCCGCCGAGCACGACGTCCACGTACCCGACGCTGTCGCCGCCGAAGAAGGGCTTCCCTTTGCCAGAGTCCCTCAGCGCTCCCTCTAGCGTCTCAAGAGCGACGAACCACTGCCTTTTCCCCTCAGCCTTTTCCTCCTCCGTCTTGCCCCTCGACGCCTGCATCCACGCGGCCAGCAGCTGCACGACCACATCACACATGACATATCTCATCTACCAGCCATGTCGCAGCCAATTGATGCGATCGATTGGAAGACGGGGTTTTTTTCATACCTTGTCATCGATGTAGGCGGCCCAGAAGCGAGCAACGGCGCGTTCGTAGGGGTCAGCAGGGAGGAGGGACGGGCCGGTGCCAGCAAAGGCCTCGTCGATGTATTGCAGGATGATCAGCGATTCAGAGACTGGCTTCCCGTTGTGGATGAGCACGGGTACCTTGTTGTGCACGGGGTTGGACTTGAGGAGGAGCTCGCTCTTGCCGCCGAAGAGGTCCTCCTCTACATATTCGTAGCTCAGGCCCTTGAAGCTCAGCGCGAGCTTCACCCGGAGGACGAACGGGCTCGCCCACATGCCCAGCAGCTTCAGCTCGTCTCCTCCGGCCATTGCTGGAGCTGCAGGGTCTCACTAATGTTGTAGTACGGTAGCTTTTTATTTTCGTTGGCTTAATTCTTGGTGTTTGGGAGGAAATGTGCCGCGGCGGGGAGTCTATATATACACACAAAGGCTGAGCATCCTCTGCTGCGATGACAAACTTGATTAACTGACGTAAGACAAAATGGGAAAAAAAAGACTAGAATTTGACTTGTTTGGACGGATGGTGGTGGACGCCACTGCAGCAGCCACGAGCGAAATGGAAGCAGGCGCGAAATTCAGCAGTGCCACGTATGCCCAAGAATCACGTGTTGTACTTGGGCACACTTTGGTCCAAAAACCTTTTGATAGTATATACTACTCCTGACAGTTCAAAACTGAAAGGGATACCTACGGAAACCCCTGCTCACGTGCCGTGGGCATCTCCCCTGGATACCATCTTCTGGTGTCCCTGATGACATCTTGATCGCCTCGTCGTGGCGGCACTTGCGCATGTCGCCATCGCCCTCGCCAACGCCCTCCGGGCTCATCACCCGCCCGCTCCCGCGTGACCTCGTGGCCTATCTTGCCACCACGCGCCGCCGCCGCGAGGCGTTGAGGCGGCCGCCCTCTGTGCTCTCAAACAGCCTCTCAGCGAAACCGACTTCGGGGATGGTGGCGGCGGGTCCGTTCTTCCTTACGGTGGTGTGGCGGCCCTCACCACGGTTGCGGATCGGCGTGGCGTCCTTTGATAGTACCGATCACTCCTGTCAGTTCAAAAACGTGGGATCATCGGCGGCGGCGCCACGTAAATGGGCATCGAGCGCGAGCCCTACCACGCCCGAATCACGCCGGTACGGCGCAAGCCACCGCGGTCGGCTAGTAACTCCCTCACCTCCGGGTTCCGCTCACTTCATCGGCGGGAGCCCTCGAAACCCCCGGCACAAAGGTGGCATCCCCTGGGATGGTTCGGCGGTCCCGTCGGCGTGGTTTGGGCCAAAAACCTTTTGATGCGTGACTACTCACTCGCCGGGTCACGTGGGGAGCCGGCGCCGTCCGGCCGCGCGGGGCCGGGCATCTCGGTCCTCTTGAGTGGTGTGGCGCAAGATGACGACGGCGTCTGCCTCCCTCCGCCGCCGACCCCTCGGGGAGCCGGGGGAGGACGCGGCGGGCTCACCAGGCCATGACGTCGGATCCGGGCACGACGGATCCGCGCCGACCCTTGGTCTCTCAAGATGCGGCTCTGGCGGGCGCACAAGCCTCGGGCGGTCGGATTCTCCTCCTCTCGTTGATGGCGGGTCCTTGGTGCGACGGCGCGGCGACCACGGATTCTCGGTGGTGGGGTCCGGTCGCACCGCAGGGCGTGGTGGCGGTCGGCGATGGCCGGCTACGTTGGCTACGGGTGCTAGCCGGCGGTAGTCGACATCAACTTCGACGTGCGGCAGGTGGACGCGCGCCACGGAGTTTGGTCGTGTGCCCGGCAGTCATCCGGGTCAGGTGGGCGGGGTTGGCTAAAGCATCTTTGCGGTCAAGCAGCGTGGTCGTGGCGGCGTTGGTACCCTTAGGCGCAGGTTCCCGCAGTTTGGGTGGCAGCGACGATGGTGGAAACAAGCTGGGATTCGACATTGTTGCCGACATCGGTGCTTACTGGGGTGAAAGCCTAGCGATGGCGACGCCTGTTGGGCGCGTCGTGTCCGCAACATTCTCCATGGGTGAAAACCCGGTCTTACCTTGGACGAGCGACAGTGGCGTTCGGACGTCGTAACCTTCCTGAAGGCGTCGTCGTGGAAATCGACTGGGTCATGATGTATCGGACATTTCTGGTTTCCTTTCTAGTGGGTCGTCGTTTACTTTGATGTGTGCTTGGCGTGGGGCTATCACCCTAGGGCGGCCCCGAGATTTTGGGGCGAGGGGCAAGACTAAAGACCGAGGGGCCCCTTTAGAACAGATGTGCATATATTTTTAAAAGCATATTCAATAGTTCAAAATTATAGATAAATAGGGAGCGGAATTTTCTGTCAACAGATATATAGACGAAATCTTTTAAAATATATATTTTCATATAATGGTTATCATCCTTCTCCATGTCCAAATTCTTATATACGGTAAGGCCTTGCTATCCGGATTAGTAGTACTCTTGTTTGCTTCTAGAGTAATAATTATTGATTCATCTATTTTTTTCCCGGTGTTTATATAAATTGTTTTAAAAATATGTATCGATGTGTCCTCTACCGATCACTCAGTTTCGCTCTTTTTCATTGTATAACTACTAACAACACATCATTTATATGAGATGTGTGCTAGTATTTTAAAAAATACAGTAAGTTAAAACTATGAAAAACCACAATGATGTTATTCCAAAAATAGATGGCATGCATATAGTTGTAAAAGTCTACGCCGCACACCCTTAGGGTATGAGCATGCATGCAGTTAGTCACAAACTTTTTATAGAAAAAAATTGTCACAAATGGCTAGATATTTGTGGCTGATCGTAGATGAATACATGCATAGAACCATGCAGGGGGCCCTTGATGGCTCTCGGGGCCCGGGCGACGCCCGCCGGCCCCAGGGCGGGGCTGTTCCCCCCTGTGAGCGGTCCCGCTGTAGGCAGGCAGCTTCGGCGCGTATCGTCCACAAATTCTATTGTCCTTATTATAATCAAAGCCCAGAAACCCGATCTTTCAAAAAAAAAGATAGCCTATACTCCTATTATCTAGCGGTCTTGGTTCCTTTATGGTGAATTCTTGGTTGCTTTTGATAGTATAGACTAAATTATCCAATGGCCGGCGCGAAATTCAGCACCTTTTAATAGTCTATACTCCTATTACCCACATTGTTTGGTAGTACTATTTATAGTGAATTCTTCAGTATCTATGTCTAACACCTATTATCCAGCGGTCTTGGTCGCTTTATGGTTCTTGGAAGGCCACGAACACAATGGCAAACGTGAGCCCAAACGGATAGCTCAATTTGATACGAGATCTCAAACTTCAATTTGATTCCCTCAAATTTATCCACCACTAGTCTATCAATCTATGAACCTTCATAAACTAAAATTAATCTTGTCAGACATCGATATTAGAGTTTATGGATAATTAAGTATCTACAACAAATCACATGTTTCGTGAGATACGAGGATCCATTCATTGTGTGATGTGTCTGTATAGATGCCTCAGATCAGTACAATCAATCACGCACACTAGTACTTTATCTCTCTCTCTCTCATTTTAGTCTCAGCAAAAAACTTTCACCTTGATAATAATATTCAGTTGAAATTTTAACATTGATGCAATTGTTTTGACATGCATATAATTTAATTATATTTTAGTCAAAATTGGTAAACTTTGATTTTTTTCAAAGAAAGATATTACTTTACATAGTAAGAGAAAATGTGAACTTAGAAGTACAGAAATGATAAGGAGAGCCTAAAATTGTTTCCATATTCATTTTTTATTACCATTTCCATTGCCTTTTATGGGAAAAAAAATTAGAAAAAAAATTGGAAACAAGCCTTGCTGAACTGAATCTTTTATTTTCACTTTTGTCCCTACATGCGCAACTTATTATACACAGGTTTGACCAATTCTCAACGTTTTGTTTCTAGCCATAGTTGTAAGTTAGCCATAACTGTCAGCTGTGAGCTGCACACTCTGTTGTCGTACCATGTCATACAAGCATGTAACATGTTTGGGCATCTGACAAAGCTCAGCTAATCAAAATAAAATGTTCCATAACAAAAATCAACGAACCGAACGGATACATCTGAATTAGCACACTGAAGACACATCGACGGCTAAACTGATTGAATACAAGCTGACCAACGGCAAGATGAATAAATTAAAGCCTGAAACACATGGCATTATTTTTCGTCACTAGATGAATCAAAACCAAACACATGGCAAGTCTAGACTGATATAACCTGCGCTATCAGTTGCTTGCACGGGCGGCGGGCGCAGCTGCTAGACGTGCCTTCAACATCTTGGCGAACTCAACCAGCCTGCTCACGTCGGGCACCACCGGCTCGACGGCTTCCAGTGCGCCAAAGCGCTCCGACCACGCCGCCAGCAGCGGAGTCCGTTCAGGGTCAAAGAGCTTGATGCCCTTCAGCTCATCTGTCGCGCGCACCCACCCGAGCAGGCCTCCGAGCACGACGTCCACGTACCCGACGCTGTCGCCACCGAAGAAGGGCTTCCCTTTGAAGCTGTCCCTCAGCGCTCCCTCCAGGGTCTCCACCGTGACCACCGACTGCTTCTTTC